>OZ014441.1:7727853-7840380 GCA_963966035.1 Acleris laterana | reverse complement strand
TAGAACAATACTGCGTACTCATTAAGGTGCCAAATACCGTGCAATACCGCAACACTGTGTAGATTAACCTTAGAAAGGACATCCAGATGTCGGCCTTTTTGGTTTTTAAGTTAGACTCAACTTATCGCATTTTATTTGCTTTGGTAGTTACGCGGCATTGCACTATCTCCAACTATAAGGTGGTTATCCGTTGTAAGCGATAAGTGTGTACGGTTATATATCCGGTTATATAAGCGTTGAAAAGGGTCAGAGGATTTTGTCACTTGTATACTAAACCGAATTTTTGCACCAAATTACATTGATACCAATTTTGAGAGATCTTCTCTTATAATATAACTTATTTTTCTGTCCAGCTGTCGTAATTTGCACATTTGTTTTTATATTTTGAATGTAGGGAGCGGCGACAGAAAACAAATCCAAATCCCAACGGAGGTGCGCCTCCAGGGCTCGGAGGGCTCGGAGGGCGCGGCGGGCGGCGCGGGCGCGCGCGCGGCGGCGGGCGGCGACTTCTCCGTGCTCGTGGACGCCGCCGGCCGCGTGCTGGCCACCGGCAACCTGCACTTACACGTTACTGCTTTATACTTATCTATCACTTATAGTGCCGATCATGTCATTCAAAATTCAAGTCTAGTATTGAAAGGTTGAAATTTGGTTTTTGAGTATCGCCGAACGAGCTCTGCGTAAACCGTTATTAAACTTTCTGAGTACATCAATACTGACATTGAGATTGACAGTAGCAAAAGTCATCGAGTACATTATTATAAAAAAAATAGAATTAAAAAAAATATGAACAAATAGTTGTAAAATTTATAAATACTATTCAGTCATTGACATTCATAAAAGAAAAATGACTCAATTCATAATTTTTAGGAATAAATGGTGAAAAACATATTATGCTGTTGCCGTGTTCTGTATTTCTAACTGTAATCAACTAATCAAAGGGTGTAGCAGGATAAGCCTTCAAAAATTGCCCCCAAAGCTTTGAGTTCAAAACTACTATCAGTTGATGCCCCGTCAAATGAAAATAATTCATACCAATTTTTAACCCTCTACTGCCACCTGGAACCCCACGACATTCATTTAACCCTAAAACGTTTTTATTTATTTTCTCAAAAAGTATAAAAAGGAGAATTGTCAAATTTTGCACAAATGTTGATGTGATCAATATAAACTATCAAAAAAAAAATGAGCCCTCTACTTACTTATTTTCCTAGAAAAAAACCTAAATTAAAAATTAAAACATCCTGTATAACAATTCAGGCTCGTTGTACTATCACCATTTTTTTACTAAATATTAACCAACTACCTATCTACATAATATGTAAGTTTCATGTAATTAACAAAGGTGTAACAGTGTGAAAATATAGGTATTGTTCAGTACGTACCATGTATGTAACACGCTTACGGTGACGACATTAGTAAAAGATATCGGCCCGCCAACCGGGAAGCCATCCGTAATCGATCTTTTTTTAATTTGCTAATGTCGAATGTTTAAGGAAGATGAATGAAACTCATTAATACATTTTGAACAAGTGTTTCTGTTTATTTATTTTTAGTAAAATATAAATTCGAGTTTATGACAACAAACTAATTATTAACTCGTTTTTTGAAAATATTTGCAATCAATTTTCTTTTCTTTAAGTTTAAATCACTGTTTGCATTTGCAGACATTTTTTTCTTTTAAAACAGCAGCCAAGCTTCACGCCGAGGAGCGAATTATGAAAAATTATTCAAAAATCGAACACGGGCGGCATCACGGCCGAGGGCCAATTTTTTTTTTATTTGTTTCGCTTTCATGACTTAAGAACTTACGTAAAATGCTGAGTAACCTAAGTAGTACCTTTTTGCTAAACAGTAAAGTAAAATAAACAGAAACATTTGTTCAAATATGTATTAATGAGTTTCATTAATCGTAGCAAATTAAAAAAGATCGATTACGGATGGCTTCCCGGTTGGCGGGCCGATATCTTTTACTAATGTCGTCACCGTAAGCGTGTTACATACATGGTACATACTGAACAATACCTATATTTTCACACTGTTCCACCTTTGTTAATTACATGAAACTTACATATTATGTAGATAGGTAGTTGGTTAATATTTAGTAAAAAAATGGTGATAGTACAACGAGCCTGAATTGTTATACAGGATGTTTTAATTTTTAATTTAGGTTTTTTTCTAGGAAAATAAGTAAGTAGAGGGCTCATTTTTTTTTTGATAGTTTATATTGATCACATCAACATTTGTGCAAAATTTGACAATTCTCCTTTTTATACTTTTTGAGAAAATAAATAAAAACGTTTTAGGGTTAAATGAATGTCGTGGGGTTCCAGGTGGCAGCAGAGGGTTAAAAATTGGTATGAATTATTTTCATTTGACGGGGCATCAACTGATAGTAGTTTTGAACTCAAAGCTTTGGGGGCAATTTTTGAAGGCTTATCCTGCTACACCCTTTCTGCGTTTGATTTTTCATTATTTATTTATTTGTACCATTTAATACCTAAACACCTGCTCAAATGAAAACAAATATTAAAAACTTCGTCATCTTGACGTCATCGGCACCATAAGTGCGACCCGATCGATCGTACTCTAAAAGTTACACGCTTATCATGTATAACCAAATATATATTTTCTTTACAACCTTTATGCGCTAAAAAGAATTTTTTGCTAAAAACTACATTCAAAAACGCAAAAAATAATTTCTTTTAAAATGGTACCTACATAGGTAGTAGAAGTTATTTTTTGCGTCCTAGAAGGCGGTTTTTTTTGTTTTTTTTTTTTTTTTTTTTTTTTTTATCTCTTAGTGATCATAATAAGTGGTTATGTAGTTCCACTTCTTAGTTTATCTGAAACTTAAGACATTTCAAGCTTTCCGCAAGCACCGCTTTCGATACAATCGGTCAACTATCTTAATCGAGATACCTTATCGCCACTCTTGAAATAGGTACCGTTGAGGAATTCCGGTAGCCATTTGTGGTCTTCATCATCAGTTCCACTTCACTAAATGATTTGAGGAGTTCCCTCAATTCCTCACGGGATTCCTTCATCAGATTCAGATTTGATGACATTGGGACCACCTCGGAAACTCAATCAAACCAAAAAATATTTTTTTAAATCGGACATCTCTGTAAAAAGTTAAACGTGATCGATCATACATAAAAAAAACGGGTTGACTTGAGAACCGCCTTCTTTTTTTTGAAGTCGGTTGATAAAAAAGATGGTGCTCCGCCTACGGTTCGACCTGACCTCCATCTGATAAGGAGCAACGTAACCACCGAAATAATTAAGAGGATATATTTTGCTTACCGAAATTATCTACGGGAATGGGAATAATGCTGTCTATTTTGTCTGTTCACAGAATAACAACGAGAAGGAAAAAGGCGGTAACCGCGTCATCATGATGAAAACGACGAAGCGGGTCATCAAAATACCAGCCAGCCGCTCCAACAACAAGTTCCTATTCCAGCCCATCGACAGGGTTGACATCATGTTCCCGTTTGACGTACAGGGTCACCAAAGAAAGCCAATCGAACCTCGCCTGAACCCACTCGCTTCGTTCCAAAGTTTCAAAAATAAAACCTGGGCTGATGACATCATCCTTCTTCTAAAGGACTTCATAACCGAGGACGTATTAGAAACTAACTTTAATATGGCAGCAAAGTTTGCTTTCCACAGCGAAAAGTACTCTGAATGTTTGAGACTTTTGTTAGAAAATTTAAAATGCAGCCCGAAAGAAGATTGTTTATATCTCACTCACACTGAGCTACATGCTGCCGATGATACCAACAAGGATATTATGTATTCGCGTAAGAGGGACGAACTCAAAATCGTAGTAACAAACGTAATGTCCAAAAGAATTAAGGACGTGTCACTGACTATACTCAATGATGAACCGTACCCTGTCATCGATCCTTCTATTTATCGGTCTTTACCTTGCTGTTGTGATGAAATGAAGTGTACACTGGAAAAATCTGTTCCTAAAACTACAATAACTGTTACAGAAAGTAATCTGTCCGTGAAAGCTGCAAACGTAATTGACAGGTGTATCAGTATATTCCCCGTTGATACAGAGTTGTGGGAGATTTGCTTTCGCCTTTCAAAGAACTTTTATTTGGAAAACAATTTATCTGTATCGGAATTAGAAGCAGTTTTACGTAAATATATGGAGTCTAATGCCACGACGATGGCCGCGGCTATTATGTACTCCAACGATTGTTCTCAGTACAGTAAAATATTGACGCCGAAATTCTATTTGAATATGTGCAGTGAAGTATTGGATACCTGGGGCTGAAGCAATGACGATAATTTTTATTTTCGATGCAATTAAAATTTGATACGGTGTTTAGGAGGAGGCCTTATATTCATCTTCTCATATCTTGTATTTAAAATCTCAAAAGGTCTGTTCTAAAAAGATTCAGTATCGAGGGGTAAGATAATATTGTTAAATACTTATCACTAGATTACTAGGTGTGTAGAAATGAAATCTGTCCATCTGAATGTGATATTATTTATCTTTTGTGCTGTATTATTTAACTCTTATATCATTTTACAATTGTGGTGATTAATAATTTATATTAGATTTTAATGTGTTGACGTGTTACAAATCAAGATAATGGCTTTAATGTTAATATTATGAAGCTATATTATACTATTTAGACTGTTATCCAACTAAATACCTTTGTTGTATTTCGTCTAGTCACTATATTGTTATATACTCACTGTTATTTTGCTTATAGCGTTAAGTTTACATATCAATTTTTGTTTTTAACCTTTTCCACGCCATTGACGGATATATCCGCACCACTGGTTCAACGCCAACGACGGAAATATCCGTCATGGTTGACAGCGCAAAATAGACTGGAATGTCAATGAGGTAAGGTTGATGTTAGCTCTGGTGTTTAGCTGTCATTGGCGTGTGAGTTTAGACTTTATATCTGACATAGCGTCGAAAAGGTTAAAACACCACAAAGATAATAGAGTATGTAAATAGTATTTTAATTAATTCTATTAGGTTTGCAACGACTCGCTCTGTCGCTCTCATTCTATGGCTGAGTCCAGACTTTTAGTTTGTGCCAAGAGTATTGTGATATCAATCTGTCTGTTTCTACCATAACAGCTACACGCTAAACAAACAGGAACTAAGGTTGGCAACATCCAATTGTAGGCTAACTTCGAATGGTTAAGGTGGTTTCCACTCGAGAATATTGATATTCCAACTGTAACCACGTTACCGTTTTTTTACCAAGCTATTTAATACTTCTTTGCCACCGGTTGCACCATCCAACTGTGCTTATGTCAATTTTAACCATTTATCTGAACAGATTTTAGTAAAAGGTGTAATCGTTAAATATTATTTTGTAAAATCAAACTTCATTGTTCATTTATCCCGTTTCCTCTGGTGTGTAGAAAAATCGGAATGCTGAAGCAGGGCGGGATAAACCAAGGGCTTTACCTTGCTTTTCCAATAGTATATTTTCTCATGACCTTACTTAAAATTAAACAATTAACCGTGAAACTATGTGGAACATATTAAAGTTGCAAATCAAACAAACAAGCGTTATTTATTTATCATAAAAAAATCTTAGTCAAATAATAAAACAAAATATAACAAGAATTAAAGAGAACTGTATTGCAATAAATCTATTTACAAAACGACATAAATATACCAATGTACAAAACATTTACTTGCAGTAAATGCATGATAAAAGGTTTGTCTCAGCAAACGGAATGGACTCGTGATAAATATTTCAAAAATAAATAGTCGAACAAGCTAATGTTTACCTTACACGAATAGTGGGGGCAAAGGCATGGGAACAACTGGGATCAGCCGGTTGGGTCGTCTTAATGTTTAGCACAGACCAAATTCCTAACTATTGTGAAAAATGAATTAGCAGTCACAGAAAGGTTACGTTTAATACCAAATATATTGATTCATCTCAGATTCATACAAGACTTGTGATACCTAACACTTACAAGGACGTACGCGTGCGTCATTAGCAATAATAACAGAGGATACAATTTATAGTTTTTAAAATCACAAAAATATTCAGTAGATACGAAACCGAATAACAATGATTTCAAGTTGTTTATCCAATTAACAATATACAGTGTGGAAATTAAACTCAGGCCCTGGAGGGAAACTACTTTAAATCCTTAAGCTAGCTAATTTTACTTAAAGGAGACATTCCTTTATTTTTGAAAAGAAACAAATCTGCATTAAAATATTTTTTTAAACTCGCTTGCTTCGCCCGGGACTCGAACCAACTAAAATTTTAAACACTATTTTATTATACTAATCGGTAGTATTAATATTCAGGATAAAGTTTCTCTAACAAACATTTGGTCTTAAAAATAAAAATAATCGTTAAATCTAACATCAACTTTATTTTACTATCAATTTTGTAACACTTAAATTATTTAACTGATAAATTGTTCGAAATGAGCCCCGTCGTTCCGGCTACACAACATTAGTCGCCGTTGAAATTCATTTCTTGTAGCCTTCAGCAAAGTGTTGTGGTGTATGCCCCTAATAACATTTTCTACCGCAATCCTTAGCTCTTGAACGGTTTCATAGCAAGTTTCATAGTAAAATAAAGTTGATGTTAGATTTAACGATTATTTTTATTTTTAAGACCAAATGTTTATTAGAGAAACTTTATCCTGAATATTAATACTACCGATTAGTATAATAAAATAAAGTGTTTATTTTTTTAAATTTTAGTTGGTTCGAGTCCCGGGCGAAGCAAGCGAGTTTAAAAAAATCTTTTAATGCAGATTTGTTTCTTTTCAAAAATAAAGGAATGTCTCCTTTAAGTAAAATGAGCTAGCTTAAGGATTTAAAGTAGTTTCCCTCCAGGGCCTGAGTTTAATTTCCACACTGTATATTGTTTTAAACAAATAACTTAATTAGGTAGAGACACTAACGATTTCTGCCTATTGAAAATAATTTAACACTGGGTTAAGACACTGCCGCACTCAGAGACGTCAATTAAATTTAATGCTTGTTTAGTGACGTGTTGTCTTATTCTATTGCTATAGCAAAGAAAGTCACAGCAGCAACTTTAATCAAGCATTAAATTTGATTGACGTCTCTGAGTGTGGCAGTAACTCGGGTTAGTAAACGTCAGATTCATTCGAAAACTGTCATTTTAACTCGAGTTAATGGCTTAACCATTTTTAGTGCAAGTGGCCCTAAGATAATAAAATTTTGATAAAAGAACCTTGCAACCTTTGATACGTGCTACCATCTAAGTAGCGCTTGGGGCCGCCATTACTTAATATATTTGTGGTTATAAATTATATCCTCCCATTTAAAGCCAATTGGCACTACCTAATCCGATCACTTAGTCATTATTCTACGTGTCAGCCACCATACCACGTCGATCTGTCGTGTCGATTGAGAAAAATGCATCAGCAATGAGACAAAATCGTCTGTTTAGAAAAAGCTCACTAAGTAGATAAATAACTTACTAATAAGTTAGCGAGTTTTTCCTCTAAACTGACTAAATATTGTCATCTCTCGCATATTGCTGGATCTTGGTTGAAACAACGAATCATCCGTGTTATGAGGGCCCATCAGTCTCTGTAAGCAGAGACCTGATTATCATTAAACCTAGAAGTTGATAGCCTTTCCGCAGTATGCCGCCATGTTCGCTTCACGCAGGGCCTCGGAGCATGTCTGAAAATATAGAAAAAGGTAAATTATAACTAAGATTTAGTTAACAACACGTTAAACAAAAAAATAAATAATCTGTGATAGCCATTGTTCGTTCAGTTGACTAGTTTTCCAGTTAATCATAATATAATCGTGCAGAAAAGTGCACTTTTACAGTCAAGGTCACCAATATGTATACACCAGTCTCGAAAATATGTACACAGACCTTATTACTATGGCAATAAGGTCTGTGACAATATTTTTGCAAATTTGTGCAAATATTTTTTTTTAACCTTGACTGTACAAATGTGTTTTTATGTTGACAAAATAGTCATGAGGCTGGCATGTGTGGAGTCAGTTTTAATTGTCCTTTTATAAAGGCACCTTAAGGTCGTTTGCCATAACCTGTTTTTCAGCTGAGTCAGACAACTTCTAAGTTTTCCAAAAGTTGTTATAATCTAACCTAACCGTACGTAATTTTAAGAATTTGAAAACATTTTCTAGCTCTGCTGAAAAAACAGATTATGGCAAACGATCATTATGGCTAACGTTGTGTCATGGCAAACGTTATTATGGATTCCGAATGGCACCCCTTATTATGATTTTGAAATTCCACTTGACGGCAGATGGCGCTATCTTTTACCCCGTCATCCGTTAGGTGTCGCTGTTTAAATAAAAAACGCTAATTTCATAGAGCTAGTCATAATTAGTGATGTGCCGGCGGTAACTTACTCGTTACCAGTATAATACCATTTGGTAAAATACTCAGTAAATTACCAATGCTACCGGTAATATTACCAGAAGCGGACATAGAGATCGTGTATTTCTGTTTCCTTTCTTTATTCATTTATTAAATCCATGGTGTCGGATCACTAGTGGTCCAAATGAAAAAAAATAATAGCTCACACCCAGGGCTACCAAAAACACCCCCATGTATGTTCAGCGATTTTTAGTACTTTCGGAGATATTGATTATTTTAGTCGGATTTTTTGTAATTTTTCCTTGTGTCCATGTTACAAAAACTCATTAATTTGATGTAGTATTTCAATATTTTTTCAGTGGTTTCTTACATGTATACAATTATTATGAACTTAGAATGTTTTTAAAGCTACTTGCCATTTTTTTTCCCGTCAACTTTTTGTGTAATCATGCAAAGTTACTTTCTCCATACTAAGTTCTTCCAACTAACTAAGGTCTTTCCCCATGTTTGTTTTTCATCTAGTTTCAAGTGTAATTATTGTAACGCTGTGTATAATTTTAAAACTTGATTGTTCTTTTATTTTATTCGTAAGTATCCGGTTTTCACGTGATAGATATGTATGAACTTAGGGTTTGCAATTCGATTATTCGAATATTCGAATTATTCGCCATAAATGTTATTCGAATTCGACAATATTCATTATTCGAATAAAACGAATATTTCGAATAGTGCACAAATTTGTCTGTAATTATTTACCTTAGCAAAACATTAACAAAATGCCAGGATTAATTATCCTCCATATTAACGAGTTCGTGGAAATAGATTTAAATATTAAAAATAACTACAAATGTAAGACAAACAATATATTACCTATTTTGCTTTATCCTTGCCAAAATCAAACTCCCTAAAAAGAACTAAATACCGTACCGTAATTGGTAAAAGGGTAGCGAGCTAGGGAGCTAGCAAGTTCGGCTACATGCTAGGTATCTGGAGAAGATACCATAAATGTTTTTTTGAATTGTAAGGTCATTACATTTTAAATTAACATCACATATTTTACAATTACGCAACTTAGAATCAATATTTTGTTTAATTTTTAAAAATATTCGAATTATTCGAAATATTCGAATATTCGAATGTTGGAAATCTAAATATTCGTATTATTCGAATACTAAAATTGAACGAATATTGCAAACCCAAAATTGAAGTATAAATATGCGGGAGTAATATTCCCGGTAACATTGGTAAAATACTCGGAAATATTAAGTATTTTACCAGTAACATTGGTAATATACTAAACTACTAAACCCATCTTAACATTATTAGTTTAAAAGGGTCCGTCTGGTGCTAAAATAGTATAAACATGTATTTAAAACATAGGTCATATTTACGAAATTTGAATGTTACCGTATATTACCGCTTTTTGGTAATGTTTCTGGTAGCGTTACTGGTAAAATACCCGCTTCGAGTAAGTTACCGGTAACGGCACATCACTAGTCATAATATAGTAGTGTTTAGCTTACCGGATGCGCGTGGCAGACGCGCGCCACGTCCTCGGCGGCCGCGCCGTACTCCTGCGCCAGCACCGCCTCGTTGATGAGCTCGCCGCCGCCCTGCGCGTGCGTTACAAATGTTCACTCATTTCTATTTTACTATATGCTCAACACTAAAAGGAAGATAAGAAATCAATCCTGGCACTGACACCTGCCATGGGAGTATAATTTTTACCTAACTTATTTGCAGGTTATAGTTTGAACCGGAATGACAGTTATCAGGATTTACTTCTTACCTTATTTTTAGTGTAGTTATATAAATTGGAATATGACTAATGATGAAACAGAATTACCTTTTTAATAATAATGTCTTAATTTTTTGCATTTACACATATTTGTAGTAAAATATTTATTTATAATATTCCTTCTTAAATATTCCCCCGACATTTCGATCGTATTGTAACGATCATGGTCTCGAAAAGACTATACGATCGAGACGTCGAGCCAGGTAATAATAATTATCATGAATATTGTACGCGATTAAACAACTATAACGTCAACAATGAGAAATTTGACTAGAACCCTTGGGTATGTGTTACAGCAAAAGTCTAAAATACTGATACATAACGTTTTTAGTTTTCGGTACAGCTACCCCAGAACTGCAAATATGTTATCAACCCTGAGAAATACTTACGGGGCCAATGATATGGGTTCCTAGGATAACGTCGGTCTGCTTGTCCGACAGCACCTTGACGAAGCCGTCGGGCTCGCCGTTCGTTTTCGCTCTCGAATTAGCCAGGTACGGGAACTTGCCAACTTTGTACGCCCGGTTCTGAAACGAGGACCATTTTGAAAACAATCCAATAGCCGTAATCTTACTTGTCTTAACGTAACTTTACTTGTCTCATTTATGATGTACACAAATATCTTGTTCAAAAATAGTATTGTAAGGTTATAATAGTTATTTTATTATCCTCAAACAGCCTAAGACAGTCTAAAAAATATTTTTCACTTCTCATGCTCGTAAAGTCCTTCTTTATGCTGGGTATAGGCTGCATAAAATCGCATTTTATGCACTAGTGCATAAATGGTTGTCGTCATCTAGACTAAGACAATTAAGCCCTACAGCCAGACAGACGAGGTGACTGCATTAAATAAACTTGTTATTTGAATAAATTTACTTTAATTTTATTTATTTTATTTATATTTGCATCGTAGTATCTAACAAAAAAGAAATTTAAAACTATTAAAAACAAGCATTACTTGGCAGTATTGCGTTCGACCTAAGTCAAAAATCGCAAACAGAAAATAAATAAAAAAATTAGACTGAAATACAGTGGCGGGAAAGAGGTTTTGGACTATTAATTAGTTATTTTCTTGGCAAAACTTGTTGCGTTATGGAATTTAATTAAAATGTCTAGTGAAGAGAAAATAATGCTCACACCTAACACACTCATGGAAAAAAATGCAAAAGAACTTATTGAACAGACATTGCCGCCTAAATCCATACTGTAAATATGCCCGGAAAAACCATAACATACTCGTATAATATACAGAATTGTTCAAATTTCAATTTATATTTTAATTGAAGTTTTTTTACATTATCACTGTTTTATTTCCTCGAAATCGAAGTGAAAAGCAGAGTGTATAACTCGGTCTTAAAACCCATTTTATCCTCGACTTAATTATCCAACCTCGCCTCCCGGCTCGGTTGGATACCATAAGTCTCGGAAAAAATGGTTTGTTTTATGCCCTTGTTGTACAATCTACTATTGACTCATGCCTTCATTCAATTGAATTGAATTCAAAACGAACAGTAAGGATGAATCGTTAGGTCATAAGTGAGTCGTCGTCATAAGCGGTTGTTTATATGTATGCTCAATTTTATTTGATTCCGTTTCGTACTAAGATCGTGAAGCGTGTACATATTTTTGCTTGTAACAATATAGGTAACTCCTCTCATCATAAGGCTTGATTTGATTGGATTGTGATAGGTACTTACTTCTTTCTTAAGGTCTTCCTCGCTCTTTCCTACCCAGCCTACTTCTGGTGTCGTGTAGATTACGGATGGAATAGCATCGTAATTAAAGTGAACGTTCATGCCCTGAAAAAAAAAACAGTTACTAGAATCTAAAGATTCGGTCCTTGCATCTGGATTTTTAGGGTTTTATTCCAAAATGGTAAAACAAAAGCCCTATGGTGAGACTTTGATGTCTGTCTGTCAGTCTGTATATTTATTATATTACTCACCTTGATACCTTCTACGCAGACAATACCCTCGTCTTCGGCTTTGTGGGCTAGCATAGGTCCATGAATGCAGTCACCAATAGCGTAGATTCTAAAAAATAATGGAAATAACAAACTACTGGTCAACTGCTCATTGGAATCGTACACCACGTGAGTCGACGTGTTCATATGTGGCATTTACGAGATTGTTTGAGCATTAGGTGTAGTGAATAATTAAACGGCATCGCATTTCCACAGTGAAGCTCGTATTTAACTGGCTTTTATAGTTAGCTTTAGTACCCATCAATAAGCTAACTAAGAAAGCAAGATAAATACGAACTAATACGACAGAATATTTATGTCGTTTGATTATCCACAACGTTTGTACTAAATACAAAGCGAAAACTACACAAATAGAATGACACATTTTAATTTTTAGAATTCTACTGAATATTAGCGCCCAAAAATAATAGAATTACATGATTTAGGGTCAAATTCAAAATTTACCTGAGAACTTGTCTGATTAAAAAATCGGGCGATAAATAAAGTTTCGAGATATCTAACTTTAGTCATCACACTTTGGAATCAGACCTACTGTTTCTATAAATTAAATAGACGGTTAACTTTACCCAGGAACTGTGGTCTGGAACTTTTCATTAACGGGAACACGGCCCATCTTGTCAAGCGCGATTCCTACTTTGTCCACTCCGAGGTCTTTGGTGTACGGACGGCGGCCGATCGAGATGAGGACTACGTCGCAGTCGAACTAAAAGTGATAATTAACTGTTACTCGTATTTCACGCAGTAGTTGGCGGATTATATAAAATATTAGATTTTATATAGGTACACAAAATAATGCTCCAAACTAGCGGAGGCGGTGTCGTGTAGAGGAAGAGGTTTCAGTTAGGGAACGCGCGGTTTCGCCATTCTGTTCGATTGTGGCTAGTGAAAGTCCAGTTAAATCCCAGTTTCGGCGTGAAGGTTTTGCTGGGTTATTTGAGGTCCATCATTACCAAAACTATAAACTTACCGATTCCTTGTTGCCTCCTTTTGAAGCCTCTACGTCGACTTTGACAATGCCGCCTTCCTTCTTCACGCTCATCACCTTCGTGTTCAGTTTGAAATTCATCCCCTGCTTTACCATAATCTTTTGGAGCGTTTTCGCTACCTCACCGTCAATACCCACACCTACAAATACAATTATCATTACTTTTGCTATAAAATTCCTAAAATTATTTTAAACCCATTATATATTTATACAACTTATAATTCACAATGACGAATTTAATACTATGTTGAAGCTTTTTCAAGCTTTTGTATTAGCAAAAAAACAACTCTTACCTCCAATACTGCCTAAGAACTCGATACAAACTACTTCAGCACCGAGCCTCTGGTAAACCGAGCCTAGCTCCAGACCGATGACTCCAGCTCCAATTACAATCATCTTCTTAGGAATTTTAGGGAGGGACAGCGCCCCAGTAGATGACACGATTTGTTGTTCATCAAACTACACAAAAAGTTAATTTATATATCTTGTAATATGCTACATTCTTAATGTTTATTTCATTTGCTTATCCGTATCCTTCTTGCTAGCAAAAAAGGGTGCAAAGGGTGGGTTATATGTATAGTTATTCATCATGCTTGCCCGATTACACAAGCTTATTTCTTGCATCTTCCGGAAGTTAAAAAAGAATAAGTTATTGGTTATCATTCATCAAGATTCATTCATTTTGCATTTTTTTTTGCGTAACACAAGCGGTGTACGGGTTACAGATATCAAGTTATTCAAGCCTTCTGGTTTAGGCTTCTAATACTGATTCATAATTGCTTATACTATTTTTTGTAATATTTATATGATTACCTGTACTCCAGGGAAAGGCGTGACCTCAGATCCAGTAGCAATCAAGATGTTCTTAGTGGTAACAGTTGCAACTCCCTTTACTTCCACTTTGTTAGGAGCAACTATGGTGCCCACACCCTTAACTAATTGCACCTGTTAAAAATAACCAGAATTTAAATTAATTTTAAGCAGAGCTCTAACCTCTTAGAAACCATAGTCATCGTCCACAACTGAGCGTTTTAAGGAAATAAATATATTTTTTGAAAATAAGATAATCCAGCTGTCTGCAACTCCATCCATGTAGCAGTCATTGATTGCTCTTCCATTCAACTCTAATGTTCTATAGTAAAAAATAGGACTCAAGCTATCTTCGTACATCAAATGTAATTGAAATTGGTTCAGCAGTTTTGCCATGAATATTTAGCGTAACAAACAGACAACAGAGTTACTTTACTTTCACAATTATAATATTAGTATGGATGTGCTTACCTTATTCTTTTGGAAAAGCATGGCAATACCTCCAGTTAAGGCTTTAACTGAATTTCTTTTATACTCCATTAGTTTATCAAAGTTCATGGTTATGCTGCCTACTTCAATGCCGCGCTGCTTAAAATCATGCGACGCCATGTGATACAAGTGGGTGTTGTGGAGCAATGCTTTTGAGGGAATGCAGCCCACGTTGAGGCAAGTTCCTCCAAGAGTTGGATCTTTTTCAATGCATACTGTCTAATAAAAACACAGTATTAGAGTATTTTGCCACGAAAATATCAATAAAATAGAGAAAAAAATGTTATGGAATTTGGAAGGTCAGTAATAAATGCTTGTTTTCTGTGCTTTACTTTTACATCTTTTTAAGTTTAGCCAAGAGTTAAAATTAAAAAACCCTCCAAAAAACCATCTACTACCGATCACCAATACCGGTCACCGATCATTACATATACACAGACACTTCCATTGGCCATTTGCTTCTGACAAAACTATGGGTACCAAATGGTTTTGTGACTTAACCCCTCGTATGCGGGAGGTCAAAAAAGTACCAAGTTCTAGTCTCTTCTGATTACGATACAGTCCATAAAATTAAGCTTAAAAAAAATACAAAAAGATACCCAAATTTTGAGCACGGATCCGTGCCTAAGCATACGAAGGGCTTTTTTTTGTCTTTTTTGTATTTTCCATGGCAACAGGAAGGCAAACAAGCAAACAGGCTACTGTATTCTCAAGACTACAATCTCAGGATTGCAATCATAAGACTGCTAATGCATTGCCAACCCTTAGAAAAAAGATATAATGTATTCAAGAAAACACTTCAAAGTATATGATGGTGGTAGCCATCAAATACTACATTATCTACATACAACTACAGCATAGCTTAAATTTAATTGAGTATACAGAATAATTTATGCAAAAATCTCTATGACACGCATACATTTAGTCATTTTCCGTAGAAACAATGTCCAGAATAACAATCTGGTTAGTATCTAATTAGCCCTATTTATACGCTTCACAATCAAAGGACAGTACAGTAATATTGTGACAACTACTCAGGATCTTGCGGACACATGTGTAATCAAATATATTTTAATTTTGACTTCAAATGCTTAGCAGGTTAACATGTCGCGCTGGAATTAGTGCAATCAGCACGCAAAAAAGGTGCATATTGAGTCGTCGAGTTGTGGAAAATTTGCCCGCTATAACCTATACCTATACCTATTAGTGCAATCACTGTACTTTATGCTTAGTAAAAAGGCTATGATTTTGTAAAGTATGAGACAATAAACCCTGCAAAACAGGATAAGGAATAATAAAATAATTTGTAAAAATTGTAGATACCTTCAGCCCAAGCTGGGCGGCTTTAATAGCTGCGACATAACCACCAGGGCCGGCGCCAATGACCACGATGTCAGCATCTATGGCTGAGGAGTATTTTCTTACACCAATTTGAATATTTCCAGGCTGCAAATAAAGTCATAGTCATAAAAGCAATGGGTAAACAATAAACAAAATAAACATAACTCTAAATTCGATAACATTACAGGTGGTAAATAGATAATACTCGTTCAATCTGTTCAACGCACCGGTTAGGATCAGATTATCGGTCACGTGTTTGAAGGTCAATACAACCAATCGAACTTCTACATAAAGTTAATCTCCATTATCCGCACAAGCAATCATAAATAGTACCCAAAATTACAATGATTTTTATTGCATTTAATCGGATTAAGTACATCCTATATCTTACTACGTGAATCATTGCATAACGAGTCAGATGTAAAACACATCATAAGGCAAATTGAAGCAACATTAATATCAGAGGCTTACCCTAACAGAAGAGGCAAGTTTAAGGAATCTGTAACCCATTTTGTCTTCAGGTGGGGGCAATATTCAAATTAATTATAATCGAAACCCTGGTGATTTACACCAATTCCTTTCCTATGCCGAACCAAGTGACAACGTCGTGTCAGGTCGTCTGTGGTAAATAAATGTCATATAAATGTCACTACAGTAATGTTTCCATCGTAAAAAAAAATCTTGAAGAAAGGCTCATTTACTTCCCAAAGTCTTACTAAGCCGAGTGCAGTTGGAAACATTAATTCCAAATTAAATTAATAATAAGAAAAGTATGTTTGGGCATCATAAATAAAATTATATTAATACTGAATTATTTAATATTGATGTTTTTTAAGGAGAGCAACACAAAATTGCGCGCGCTCCATGGGGGCGGAAGTTTTGTTTATCAGACCAGCCAGACGCGAAATGGATTTGTAGCGGCAGTGTCGTAGAACTACCGTGCGCGTTGCGTGACAACTAACGTCGTGAATAATAACGCAGTAACTATTCGCTCTCACGTGTTTATTTTAAAAATATTGTGATAGATTGCGACATTTGAATTGAAGCGTACGGCGCACTGTACTATTTTGGTAAGTTCCTGTCAAATTATATTTTACTGACGCTTGGTACGTCACATAAGTACAATACAAGTGACAGTTGTATTTATTTATTTTTAATAACTACAGATCCGTAAAATCATCGAGTGAAATGTACGTACAAGTAACAACCATAATTGTAAAACAACTGTATAGCCCAGTCGATTAATTTGACGTACAGGCACCTTAGTAATTTAGTCTTGAAGCAAGATGTCATTATGACAGAGTTCTATTATGTTATTATGGCTCCACAATAAAATGTTAATTAGGCCCGCTTGCACGTTTCTTAAAATTGTCAATTCTTACTTGAATCTGACATTCTTTAATAATTTAACCTGGGATTAACCTAGGGTTCAATTTACGAGCAAGCGGCCCTAACCTCAAGAACAGTTACGATTACTTATTTAACTTGTGAGAGATGAGATGTGATGTGAGACACTGAACATTGATTAACTTTTTCCTGGTTTTATTATTTTATGGCTTCCTTAAACTTGACATTGGGGAAATCATAGTGGCAACACAAATGAATGACAGGTATGACACAAGTGGCCTAAAGGTCTTGTAACCAGGCCATAAAATCCAAAAAAAAAAAGGTATGACACAAAACAAAGATCTATCTGTAATACTTAGGTAATATTCATAATTAAAAAAAGGGTTCCATATTTAAAGTAATATGGTTGGAAAATGCAAAAGAATTGCTCATTTTATTATGAACTGTATTGTGTATGTTATAAGGTCCATTTTGACTAGCCTACATTTTAATACAGATTTTTAAAGTTTTTGGGTATTTTTTCCAAAACTTTAGTTTGGTAAGTTTGGCATCTTTATTTTATTTATCGCGTAAAATATAAGTAATTATCTTAAATTAAGAATTTTTGGTCATAAACTTTAGAGATAAGGGCAAACGTAAATTTTTTGTAAATTTTTGGCTATAAATTAAAAAGTACGTTACGGAAAATAATAAAAAAATATGTTGTGAAATGTGCAGACCAGGCCTTTTATATGACACCCCGTTTAATCAAATCACTTTCATTTTACAACCCCCCATCCTAGACCTCTTTTCAAATATTTAGAAAAGTGTAGTGAATAGTGTTTTCGCAAACGATTTCTTTTAGGGCTATAAAGAGTTTACATACCTACATACTTATTTTTTTTTTTACTAAATCCAGATGCGGGCAAGCAAGTTATACAACTATGCCCAAGTTGATAGCTTCTATAGTTTCTGAGAAAAACTGCTGTGACATACAGACAGACGACACCGAAGTCTCACCATAACGGTTCCTTTTTTACCGATTTGGTACGGAACCCTAAAAACCGCGGTTTCCGCATGCATTCATTAAGTCTCGACTCCAAACTAGGTACATTTTAATTAGATGGTAAAAATAAAATACACGTACGTGTGTATGTACGTTATTACTAGGTTTTTCAAGTTATTTAAATACCTATCTATGATCTAGTAAATTGTAGAATCATCTTAACGATGCTAATGACATATTCTTAACAATACTCATATGAAAAAGATACGGTTTTAAACAAAGTGGAATAGATGGCAGCATCTTTATTTCAGCTTGCTTTCACCAATCTTGCTATGGGGTTATATAGGAAATACGAGAACAGGATGGTGGTTGCGGACGATGCCAAAAATTAGGCAGCGACATTAACCATTATTTCGAGCAGGAACAGTATTACTTTGCTGTTTATTCAAAATCAAAACCGAAATAATATCGATTCAGTTCAAGCGTAACCAAAAAGAAAATGCTCTTTATGAAATGTACGGCGTTTCTGACGTCACGAGCTGGTTAAAAACTTAACCAGACCTGATTCCATCGCAAACCTTGTTTCTAACTTTTTAAGGTTAATACCTACCAGTGTAACCTATTGAGTCAGGACCTCTTCAATGTAGGTACATGAGGGGTTGTCTAGCCTGGGCGGACAAACATGTGCCTTGTACATTCCCTTCTATAAGGGCATAGGTAGGTCTAGGTACTGGCCTACAGAACGCATGGTCCGTCACCTTATTAACTCTTCGATGCAGTATTAAGAAAACGCACCCTGAAAGTTCGGAAGACCTGCCGTCATTAATATAAATTAAGGGAAAGCCATGTTCGTCCAAACTCATTCGGTGGGATTGAGGTGTTTTTAGCCAAAGGTTTTGGTCGCTTTCGCGTGCACTTGGCCAGATGTTTTAGTCAAAATTACTCGGTCTCGTTAACGACAGGTACATAGGTACCTACCGTTCTCAAAACAATCTAACGACGCAAGGTGTTATTCGAAGACTTTAGAAATACCTTAGAAATACCGGTGACATTCGTCATTGCATTGTTTGAGTATCATCCATTGTAAAAGAATAATATTACTTCGATGAAAAAACCGGCTAATCGAACGTTATAGGTACGTAAGTTACGTAACATGCCGGTGTATACCTATCATGCTAATAAATATTGATACAGGCTTAATTTATATTTAAAAGTTTGGGCGTTTTGTTAATAGTTTATGTAGGCAAAGCGGTGTTAGACCGTCTCTAACCGATTAGATACTTTTTGAAACAGAGCTGTAACTCTAAAATTGTTTACTTACTTACTAAGTAAGTATAACCAAAACAGACCAACTTTAGAGTCTGAAGTTGTTTATCGTTTCGTAGGTACTCAACTCATTGTAGTGTAGGTACGGGCCTTCTAGTAAATAAATATACCTAGATAAATACCAAAATAATAATTTATGTCTCTAAAACTAGTAGATACCGTCGACCCACATGTGTAGCTCAGGAAAAGCCTAGTCCGCGTATCGCCTCAATGGGATTTGCGGTTAGAGTAATTCGACCCTAAACTGATTTACGATCCTTTAACGACACTCGAAGTTTGCCCGTCACAACCTGCAAGCCAGTTAATACACTTAAGGGCCCCATGGCCTATATTATTTAGTTTACCTGCGTAGTAGGACAGGTAATCCTGTTAGGTGACCGTGACACGTTGCCCGGCTTCTGTGCGAGGCGTTTAGTCGTCGTCCGCCACGCATCCGTCCTCGCCATGCGCGACGAGAGACGTAAACCCGCACCGTCTATACAGGAGAAGCTCGCCATCTACGAAAACGGTATTCAAATCAGTGAGCAAGCGTTTTCACAGTGTCACCTTACTTACCACGTCACTGCCTAATTAGGCTCAACTGTGTTTACGATTGAAAGTACGGTAACCTGACTCATTCATTAATTATGGTATTGCGTTTTCAATCGGCCTGCGGTGTGTTTCAACACGGCTGGTTGTCATTTGGCACACGTAGTAATAGCTCGGGTTAAACAAAAGCACTTGTCCGACGCTTTCACGCCACGTGATTGTGCTATCCGATCGCTGTGACATACCTTCAACCTTGTGTACCTTGGTGCTGGGCGAAAGCCTTAGCTTTGTTCGTTTATCCGATATCCTTTGTTATGTCAGAGTATAAACTTTTAGTTTATTTTGCCTGCTATCGCCACATGGGATTGGTGGATTTGGTGGGATTTACTGCAGTTTGTGAATAGGAATTCAGGCTGGATTTTGATTACCTACATATCTCTTTATCTGACAATCAATTTATTGAGGGTTTAGTTAAACCTAGTAGTAAGTAAATTCGATTATTTCAGTCGATAAAAGCAAAGTAAGAATCTGCAGAACCGCGGCTTCTTCTGGTTTTTCTATTAAGGATACTAAAACTTGAGGAATGAACCCCAGTTTATGTAAGGAAAATTATTATTTTAAGAAACAATGTAATTTGTAATTTAATTCCTTTTTGCATCCAAGAAATTTCGATTGTTGGCTTAGTTAGTAAAAACTTTGCTGTGTTCGGACGTGTTGATGTCGTATGTATAAAAAAAATTAAAGGTCAACGAAATTAAAAAAAAAATATGTTTTTTGTAGTGACCGACCGAAACATGTTATTTTGCCGAAACCGAAGGTTCGGTTTCATTGTAGTTTCGGCCGAAACCGAAACCGAAACCGAACCTTTTATAAAAAAAAAAAAGTCCTTAAAAAGTCGAAAAAATGTTAGTAAGCCCGTTTTTTTCTAAAATTAATATCTCGCTGACCTATAATTACAGGTAACAGGTTTCTACTTTCAAAGATTTATCACAATGAAATTTCAGCACAGTTACAGAGTTTCTGTTTGAAAATTTAACTACCCTATAAGTGAAAAAAATACATTATTTGTAACACAAAGTTAGCGATTTTTTACGATGTTGTAAGTTTCGGCGCGGCCGAAGGGTTCGGCCGTTTTTAGCCGAAACCGAAACTCGGGCCGAAACTTGATTTTTTGGCCGAAACTGGCCGAAACCGAAACCGAAACCGAAATTTCGGTCTGACACTAGTTTTTTGTTAGTCTTAACAACGGATGTTTTGTCGAAAAACTAAAAAAAGTTGACTAGTTGAATGTGGTGTAGTTGAAGTAAGTCAACTCGAAATGGTTTTTCGTGTTCCTATGTTTCGTGATAATTTGAATCAAATAAATAGGCCTTAAATATTAAAAAAATTAGCATTCCGTGGTCAAATTAAACATTATTAGTTATTAATATAGCAGGTAGCAGGACGCCAGCGATCAAACTACATACATCAACATCACTCACTGCTCGTTATTGTAATATTGTTAAGTGAGCTAAATATGTTTTTTTTGGGAATCAGATTTAAAACTTCATATCATGTTGTTATCTCATGGTATATTTGCATTCCTATTTAATATTTGCTTGTATTTGTCAGTAGGTATGAAAAAAAGCTGATTCCAGCGTTGTTCTATTAAAAGTAGAAAACTATTTAAATCCTTTTTAGTACTATTCAAAATATCCGAATTATTCGAATAAGTAACACTGCCGTATTCGATTCGATAATTTGATTTATGTCGGATATTCGAATAATATGAATATTCGAATATTCAAATTGCAAACCCTAGCTACGGTGCAGCGCTAAAAGCGAGTTAAAATGTGACAGCCTCTTGTTGACGAAGCCGCACTCATCATTAGGCACTTGTTTGATAATTATGATGAATGACTAACTGTTCGAGACGTAAATATTTTGTTGAATAACCGACGATTAGTCTCGGGCGTCGGGCTTTGTTGTTTCAAGTTTCAATACAATGTTGACTTGTTCTCACGTACGCATATGAATGTCGGGTGTTATTCTCTCAAAAACGACGAACGAACGAAATCGCAGCGGCGAGTTTAGGTAGTCCCGTCAGAGCGAACAAAACATATTTTAGCGCGGGCATTTTCAATTAAGCAGCCTTATACCTTCGATCCATCGGCAGAAACCATGCTGCTAAATTGAAAATGCACGCGCTATAATATGTTTTGTTCGCACAGACGGGACTACTTAAACTCGCCGCTTGGACATTCACTCGTCCGTCTGTCCGACTGTCGTTGTTCAGAGAATCACTACCCTGAGAAATATGATATGAGTAGCGATTGTAAGGTGGTATGCTACAAACTTACTATTGTGTCGGTATCTTGCAGTGAACATGTAGGTATGTACTTAGGTTAGCGTTATCACGCGAACGATAGTAGATAACTTGCGCAATTGATGCACTAGTAGCGTAGTACGTACGTATGCCTTGATACTTGTTACTATTGCGGACACTTAGACGTTAACAATTTATACGTATCTAGCTACTAACATAATCATAAGTGTTAATTTGAGTTATGATGGGAGTTCATTTGTTTTTTTGGATGTTCCATACATAACTCCACAATATCTACAGTAAAATGAATAGAATACGTGCTCGTTTTTGTCGTATATCTTTGTCCTCGTCAGAAATTTGCAAGTGTTTAAGTGAATCTCAGACACCACTTAAGTACTGCCGTTAAGTGGTAGTAAACAACATTTACTCCTATTGCAAACTTACTATTTATGACTCGGCTGTCTAGATTGTGAAGTTAATGAGAGCTATGACAATGAAGGGTATAAAGGCTATGTAGAATAAGGACCCAGTAATGGACAAATTGAATGCAGTACCTAGGTACTTATGTCTAATTATTAACTTCCGTTGCTTTTCTTTTAACAACGTATTTTCATACACGGAATAAAATGCCCCTAAAATGCGTTTTTACCCAATATTGTTTGGTATTAAATAAATATTTTCTTGGTTTAGTAACAATGTCTTAGCTCAACACAAATTATATTATCAACGAAAAACCATATTATTCTTCTTATTTATACTAAAAATCACAACAATGATTTTCGTTTCAAGAAGGTTTTAGGCCCGTATTAATAAACTAATCTCAATTCTAATGCTCGTCTCGAGATGTGTCAAAAATGACAGTGTTCTATGGCTTGACGTTAACTTTGACGTATCTTGTGACGGGCATCTCAGCCAATATGAGTTTATTAATACAGTTCTTAGTGTTGTGATAGCTGTGTTACTTTCTTAAATTCATAATTTCATGTGTCTATTAAAGAGCACATTGTCTAATGATTACATAATGTATCTAGGTGGTCATATTTTGAAATACGTCGTTTTTTATCTAATTAATCTCTTTTTAAATATTCACAACATATCTGTAATGATACTAATGATTAAGGTACCTACTCGTAGCCAGCTCAGGGAAAGCCCTGGTTTGTTTGTCCTTTGTTTTGTGTGTGTCACGGAGAATTAAAGATCGAGTGACTTAGGTTTATATTTATCCCTGTAAATTCGTTGGTTTCCATAGAGCCCACCCAGTTTTCCCCATTCCAAACAGTAGACTAATAAAAAAATAATTTAATAAAAATGCAAAATGCAAAAACAAATTAATAACATTCGTGGCAGAGCGTAGCATTCTGGGTTAAACGGTTGTAAACTCATTCAACTGTGGCAGACTCACACGCCTCGACTTTTGACGGCTTCCGTTTTACCGTTTACGTCAGGGAACCCTACTTAATTATGCTACACGGACACAACGCAAATGTAGAGAACATTGCAAAAACGCAAAAAATGCTTAGTAAACAGCTGCAATAGACTAACGAGGTTGCATCAAGGGAATTTGCACAAATTGTAAAGTATAAATCAGATATAATAGTTTCAATCACTGTACTAGTTTTCAATAAACAAGTATTGAGAGTAGAATGATGGGTTCACGTGTCGCGTCGCTATGCGGACAGAACAGTTATCTTTTTGTCCATCGCACTGTGGACGAAACAAGAGGTGCATTATGTATGCAGCGCGTGGCATTTGGCGCGGGAGCCGGACAAAGGGGATCGGGAGCGCAGGATAAGCTGCTAGCGCCCTGGGTGGCAAGCTTTCTAGCCGAACTAGCCCTACATAGCACGTTACGATGAATATACATGACCACTAGTTATGGCTAGTACGTGAACTTTCTTCGCTAATAAAGTCGATGATAAATTGGGAGGGTCAGTAGCATTGCTCTGTTCAATGTACTGCTTTTTAACTGATTAATTGAACTGTTATTGGGTTTAGTACAGTCGACGCCATAAATATGTTTACACTTTAGTACCTTGTCTATTTAGCGTCATGTTTAAACTGCCATTTGAAATTGTCATAGCGGGTAAAGTGACGAGGTACTAAAGTGTAAGCATATTAATGGGGTCGACTGTACATACTTAACTTATTTTAAAATAAAATACAAAACTGCCTAAATGAACGGTGTGGTTTTTAGGGGTTTTTAGGGTGTATGTGACTCGTTTTCTTTATGCGTGCCCGATTTCGACATTTTCGAAGAAAGATAGGTCGTTGTTAGATTGGCTTTAGCGTCGCACGCACTTTAATTTAAATAAAAATGCCGACGCGGCTGACCTAAAATAAAACCTAATAACGCGCAGGCACTCGGTTTTTTAAAGATTTCTTTGTAATAGGTTATTAAAAATTATAAGGTCTAGAATGCAAAACAGAGCCAGAAATAAATAATGGATACTTTGTTTAAAAAGCACTTGCAGTAAATTTAGTTTATCATGAATATTACAGTAGGTAAATAAGTTTCTGCCAAAAAAAATAATACAAGGTTATGTTGCCAAAATAACGAGTCCCAAATCGGTGGGACTCCGTTAATCACAGCCGAGATCCTGTTGCCCCTTTCCGACTTCAGTTACAGATCCGCACTTACATGACCATTGCATTGTCATTGGGTTTATGTTTTTAAAATTTTATTCACGGGAATTAGTTGAAAATTTACTTGTAAAGTTTGACCCAAACACACAACTAAGCACGTGAAGTAACGTAAAAGCTTGTAAAAGAGAAAAGGGTACTAATGTGTTCAAAAACACGGCCGTCCCAGTAATTAACAGCGTTAGTTTCGGTGAAACATTACCTATAAACTGTTTACCTTAAATTTATCACGTTTATTTTTATTTAGTTGAAAGGGAAGTCAGATACAGAAATGTCTTGAAATTATAGTAGTTGAAATATTACAATACCCTACTAGGTTTCTTTAGAGCGCGGTGGAAACAATGGACAGGCTCAAGCATACAAAGTTATACCATGGTTGTGTGTTATCTCGAATAAAACTTCCTTGCTCTGAATGTAGCTATAAATCGCCATTTTTTATTCATATATTTCTATAAAAGTCATATCTAAATGCCATTAGGTTAATATTCATAATTTGAATTTAAAATTAATGTATTCATTAAAAGTGTCGTCAGTCGTATAAATTAGCACATGAGTATGGGAAGGGTTGAATGTGTGTGTATTATGTATGAACGCTTAATTGTGCAATAAAATTCAAAAAAAAAGGATTATAAAATACGTAAAGTTAGTAATAACGAGAAGTAAGATTTATCAGTTATCAGTTTATCACTTTAGGTTAGAGTGTTTAACACAGTTAGTTTCGTTTCCAATGATGAGCATCGAAAGTCACCGCAGCAAACTTTGTGGATTATTATTATGAAATTTCTCAAAATATTTATTCCGACGATGTGCATGATGGAAAGTTAACTGCATTAGAGGAGACAATATCCGCAAATGACATCTTCTTATGAAAGTGTAGATTGTCTTGCGACATGCCCATTACGTGTTTACGTATAGTCGCCATTTCTAACAGCAAAGTGAACCTGTTATTCTAGAAAAACACTATTACCCTTTACACTTATTTAATGTAATATGATTCATTACTTACTATGCGACTAGAAAACTTACCATGCAATGTTTTTGTGTTGTTCTCTTGTAGTAAATGGGTTTTCTTATGTCTGCTTACTTTTTATTGGGCGCTATTTCTCTTTTTTATGTCGAGTATTCCGCCTTCATAATATTTTCTTTCCATTAGAGACATACAACAATATTATACTAGTATAATTTTTTGGGTTTTTCAGGCTTTTCATCATAATATATTAGTGACCAGAATTTCAAATTGACCGAAATTAGGAACGGTTCTATGAAAATAAAAGGTATTCACCTCATATCAGGAAAGGCTAAGAAACATCTTGTCTTACCACATCAGTCCTTAGTTGAACTGAAAACCTGTATTATAAAAACTAAACGAGCCAATGGGTGCCGAGTTGAAAGCGAAAGTGCAATCAAGTGCGGCGTGTCGAGCTTTGATCGGCCTGGAGAGAAAACTAGGATCGCGTTGCGTGCTGCGTTAAGCTGCACTGATGTAGAGTCCAGATAACAGAACCTAGGGCTAAAATTATGTGCATGCCCTGCATTGGCTAACCGAAAAAAGAATATGGATGGTGGAATTAACGCAAGCCAATAAAGTTCAACTGGCAATAAAACTGGACTCTAGGCGAGACTTAAGCTACAGGTCACTTCCATTTCTTATTTCACATTAATCTGGTTTGATAAGATTTAATTGATGTGGGCCTATTGAGTCATCATCGTCATTATCCGGGTCCGATGCCGAACGTCTTTTCCTTCCAAACGCCTTATTAGCCGTAGTCTTAGTATTCACTGCCTTGTTCTTCATATCACTCTTCACACAGGCCAACCATACTTTCTTTAGTCTCATATTTGTAAACTATTATAGTGTCATATTTTACAACCAGAGCGAATTGGACTTCAAGCGTTACATATATACTAATAATTTGTTAACTGTTGTTCTGGCGTATATTCATAAATAAACTGTAGATATTATATACTTACATCTTTAATCCTCAAATGTCTTACCTCGCAGCAACAGTTTTAAATACCCACTCTTCTGAGGGTTCCCCTCAGCAAACACTTTCATAATTTCAAGTGCGTTTTCCGACGCGAGGCGGTCCTTAAGCACGATTTTTCGGCAAGAGGTAGCTTTAAAAGTATTTTAGTGCATCCGACAAAGGAAATGTGTTAACAGAAATGTAGCCGAGGTATGGGAACCGTTAATAGCCTTATTAGTGTTTTCCTCGAACTTTTGACGGCGACAAAGAAACATTATAATTATGTTCTTAGAAACGGTTGCAGTTGAAGTTGCAGCGAGAAACCGATTGATATTGTCTGTAATCGACGTAGCTTCTTGAAACTGGGGATATTAAGAGCCAATATTATTTGCTTAAGTTGGGTAAAATGTCGTAAATGTACACTAGTACAGTCACAAGATTTAATTTGGTACCCACCTTAGGTCCAAAGTCAATCTGACATTCTACAACAATACGGCTGAGTTTCTTAAAAGTTACAAATGACTTGACATCTCTAATGACATTGACGACTTCAAGCATATTTTTCTTGAAATGGGTCCCAAATTAACGCTCGCGACCGTACCAATTCGTGAAATATTTAAATTGTAAAAAATTAAAAATATTAGTATCCTCAATCAACGCTTCACTTCTCAAGTTCACTAGGTTTATTTAGATGGATTAGTTTGTTTGGTATCGTTGTGTAAAATTACGTATGTTTATTATGCGAGTTGGGCGGGCGGGCTAGGCAAGTAGGGCGAGACGCGAAAAGCTCCGTCTGCGGGGTCAACGCCCTGCGAGCCCTGCCCGTGAACGCGCCACCGAAGGGATGCACACAATTATTGTTATCGATATTGTTTGTACAACTCCGATAATGAGATTGAAATGCGAGAGATCGGATTCTATTTGTTTTAGGTGTGCACTTGCTGATAAAACAGATGCTTAATTAATTGTAGTATGGTTTTAATTGAAGGTGTATGGTATTAGGCGGGAAGTACTTAGTGATTTTTCTTTTTGTATTATTTTTCCCAAGTAACAAGATACCTATTAGTTTAAAATAATGTCAATAAACAAATTTGTTAATAACTAGGTACTATAAATGTTGATTTTTTAAACTTAAAATGTTTATTAAACACGCGTTGTGGTATATAGCTGATTGTAAGTTTACACAATACAAGTGTTTAAAAAAATAAACATCGACATTAAGCTTTACTATGCACCTGTACTTTCCGCGGTGACTCACGTCAGTAAAATCTACTGACATACTTAAGTATGCGTCGTAATAACTGACAACTATTTTTTAATTCGATACTTTGTGCCTCCCCTTGGTGCCGTCACGCGACGGGAAAGCCTCCCCGGAACGACGTCGACGCCGGTACAACTACGTGCAGTGTAGCTGAATTACACCCGCTAGGCTCGGTTAACTACGCGACGCCCTACGACAATGCCAACTTACTAGACACTAAGTCCGATATAAAACAGAAAAAATATCGATAGCGGCTCGTTACTAATGTCTTAATCCGATTGCTCGCGAAATACGTGAACACTATCTAGCTAATGAAAATGCGCATGCCGTGCCCCAAATTCGTTTCTGGTTGCTCAAATTTCTTAATCTTTTTAACTCGAAACGTTTAGTGATAGTGACTATTTCGTAAAGGATCGGTCAAGGCGATCTCTCGTATCTTTGATAATACGAGAACATTAAATGTTTGTTGGATAGATAAGATAAGATGAGTATGTATTATGTGCATAGCAGTTTGTTGCAGCTTAGAACTAAAACAAGTATATTCCTCAAAACAATTATTTATATAGCTCGATGGTGTGTAATATTTTAAATCATCGTAATATCGTAGTTTATTTGGTAATGTTTACCAGCTAAGTATTCATGTCAAGAATGTCCAGGGAAAAACATTTTATTGATAAAAAATATCCTTCCTTACATTACTTAGATATTTTCCAATTGAAAACAGGATTTTTTTGGTAAGGGCTTTACTGAGAAATAAATAAACAATTTTCTTATAATGGCTAAAAGAGCTTAAACGCCACATGGTTTATTCTACGTCACAGTAATTGATCGACTGAAAAAAACAAAACGCGGTTACAAACAAAATGACGACATAGAGACTACTAGTCCAAAGTGGGGCATAGCCAACACTGATAGTAGTACAATAGACATAACAAATCAAGAAATTAAAAAATATTAATTTATGCGTCAAATTCATTTTTATGTAGAACTTTTTTTTTTTTTTTTTTTTTTTTTTTTTTTTTTTTTTTTTTCTCTTTAATGGCTACTGTCCAGTGGGACAATTTTGCCAGCGTCAAGGTTGGAAGCTACAAGAGATCGGTTGTAAGAACACATCCAAACGGTGAAGATAAGTAATCAGTTGATAGATCTAAGGACAAAGAAATACAAAATGTTAGAATAACTACGACTACAACAATAAGATTGTTAGCTCTGTCAAGCTGACTGACATAACATAGGACCATACCATACACCAGTAATATATATATGTTTTTTTTTTTTTTTTATAGTTTGATGTTAAAATCATTAATAAATTTAGACAGAACATACACAAAGGGAGTGTTTACTAAAGTTAAGAGATAATTAAGATTAGTTGGTAAGGGGATACAGTCAGGGAGAAAGTTGTAAAGGGAAGCAGGGATAATAGGACAATTAAAAAATATGTGATCTGGTGTACCCTCATCTAGTCCACATTCACATAATGAGTGGTCACGCACTCTTATTTTAGCCAGAAAAGATGGAAAGCAAGTGTGGCCAAGGCGCAGTCGAATTATAGTGGAGCACGTAGACTTCTTGACTTTTTTAAATTTAAAAAACCATGGAGTAACAGGGAGATTAGGTTGGATGCCAGCATAATGTTTGCCCTTTGAGAGCCGAGTAATGTTCCATTCCTCAAACCAATGATCAGTCATTTGTATTTTAGCAGAAGTTCGCAAATCCTGGCTGTAACATCTGGGGTGAGAGGGGCAACCAATGTTAATCGCTTGTTTGGCGCAGGCATCAGCCTGCTCATTTCCGACAATACCAGCATGGCTCGGGATCCAGGCCAACACTACTTGTATGCCAAGTAAATGACACCGATGGAGCACCTCTCGGCTCTTAAGATTTATAAAAAGGTTATCCCTAGCGCGAAGAGGAAATTTAACCAAATCTTGGAGGCAACTGAGAGAATCTGAAAATACAATTGCCTTTTCAATCTTGTGGGACTCAATATAGGATAATGCCTCATATAGAGCAATTGCTTCACCCGTAAAGACTGATGTTTGGGGAGGGTTTTTGAAGCTCAATACTATTCTATAAAGAGGGATCCACACGGCTGAACCAACACACCCTTCCACCGACAATTTGGATGCATCCGTAAAAATAGGAAGCCAACCTTTCCAATTCTCAGACAGGATTCTATTGAAAACATTGTTAGCCCCAGGAGATTTTTTCTGCAATCCAAAGGAGAAAACAATGTTTGGCTGAAAAATAAGAGCGTCATAATCAACGGTATACAAGGGGTTGCCTGGAGAGGATAGGAGGGGGGGGAGATTCTGAGAGTTTCGACCAGCTCTTCACTAGGCATGGAAGATCCTTGTGAGTCCAATATTTGGAACCAGGGATTATATTGGCCAAGCAATTAATTCGCTGCAGTAAAGGGTGAACAGAGGACTGAGCCGCCCTAAAAAAAAAACGATCAGAAAGATATTGTCTTCTAAGTCTAAGAGGAGGATCTAAACACTCTACTTGAAGCGCATTGATGGGGGATGACTTCATTGCTCCGCAAATAAGCCGCAAGCACTTTGATTGAATCTTATCAAGGCAAGACAGTGCAAGTTTGCTACAAGGCTCTAGCAGAAACGACCCATAATCAAAGTGACTCCGGATGATAGCATTGTACAGGAGCTTTTGAGAGTAGGGGTGTGCACCCCACCAGGCACCTGATAGAGCCCTCATAACATTCACACTTTTTTCACACTTGTTTCTTATATAATTTAAGTGCGAGATACCGGTTAAGCGACAATCAAGGTAGAGACCCAAAAACTTCACTGAACTTGACACAGGGATCGGTATATCATCCAAGACAATGTCGATGTCCGGAATACGTCTTTTTCGGGTAAATACCACCACTGAACTTTTTGAGGCAGATAAAGAGAGACCATGGTCTGTAAGCCAAATATTAAGATAGCTTAAACCAGAGTTCAAGGCGACAGAACACTCAGTGATGGCATCAGAGGCATAATAAAGTGCAATATCGTCTGCGTATTGAAGGATGTCGCAGAAGCTGTCCACCGATTTGTCGAGGTCAGCAGTGTAAAGACTGTACAATATTGGGCTCAATACGGACCCCTGAGGAAGGCCCTTCCAGATAGTCCTAGGAGGGAGCAGGGAACCCTGGAAACGCACACAAATGGAACGGGCCATAAAGAGGTTGCATATAACTTTGACCATCTTCACCGGCAGACTCAGCTGGTGCATTTTCTGCCTGAGTAACGGGAGCTGGACGTTGTCATATGCTGAAGTTATGTCTACAAAAACAGCCACCAGATGTTGACCCCGAGAAAACGCCAGCCGAATGTCCGATGTGAGAATACTTAAACTATCCATAGTTCCCATTCCTTTGCGAAACCCAAACTGCGAACCAGAAATAATCCCGCGGCTTTCCAGGATCCACTCGAGTCTGTTCTTAATAAGGTGTTCCAAAATCTTAGATAACACAGATGAAAGTGCAATAGGTCTGTAAGACGAAGGATCCTGAGGGTCCTTACCAAGTTTTAATATGGGGATAATTATCTGTTTCTTCCAGGAATCTGGAATCGAGCCTGAATCATATATTTTATTAATTAAAGAGAGAAAGAATAATTTGGATGAATTAGAACATTTTTTAATAAAAGAATAGGTAATTCCATCTATGCCTGGAGTGGAATCACGAAGATGATCCAAAACAGGAGACAATTCAGAAAAAGAAAAAGGTTCATCCATTCTATCAGAAGACGATAGAGATACAGGAGATAAAGATGGAAGACAGTCCTCAGACGGGGCGAAAGCAGGGGCCAGCTTATCCAAAAAACCATCCAGCCACCCGGACGGGTCGTTGGATGAAGGATTACACTCGTTCAAGGACCCACGAAAACGCTTAATATTTTTCCATACTAAGGAAAACGGAGTGCAAGGAGATAAGCTTTCGCAAAAACGGGACCATCCAAGGCGCTTTTTGGCCGATAGTAGGCGTTTAGAACGTGCATTAATAGATTGATATGCTAGATAGTTATCAAGATTAGTCAAATCTCTAGAAAAAGTGTCCTCTGCGTCATTACGGTTTTTGATTGCGGCTGTACAGTCAGCATCCCACCATGGAGGTGAAGACAATTTGCCCACAGAGGCGTTTTTAAGAGGAATAGCCGAATTTGCCGCCATAGTAAGAATTGAGACAAACTGAAAATATAAGTCTAAAAAGTTATCATCTGATACCGGAGGAAGAGAGTCAACTCCAACAGAAACCAGAGCGGAAAATTCAGGCCAGTCAGCCTTATCTAGCCTATACTTTAAAAGTGGACGAGATGAAGTCAAAGATACTGAGACATTCGTAGAGAGAGAAATCAAAATAGGAAGATGGTCACTTCCATAAGAGCGAGAGAGAACCCGCCAGTCAATACGGGATGCTAAACAAGAGGAAGCTAAAGTTAAATCCACAGTGCTAGGGTTTTGGGATGGGGATGTTCTCCTGGTAGGAGAGCCATCATTCATCAGGCATAGGTTAGTGTTATCAAAAATGTCCAAAAGACGAGAAGAGTTAGAATCACAAGAGGAGGAGCCCCACATGATATGGTGGCAGTTAAAATCACCCATTACTATTAAAGGGCCAGTTAGAGATGAGAGAATGGAGTCTAATTCTGCGAAGATAGAGTAATTAGGGTGAGGGATATACAAAGAAACAAAACTTAAATTTAAAACTTTACAAGCAACTATGTTAATGCCTGATGAATGAGGAGGAATGGGGATCAAGGAAAAGGAGAGGGAACGTTTTACAAGAAGGGCACATCCATCCCATCCATCAACACTATCATCTCGAAGACACGAGAATCCAGGCACCCTAAATGGGGCACCAGGTCTCAACCATGTCTCAGAGATGGCCAAGATTAAGGGATTATACTTGTTAATTAGAAAGCAAATTTCTGATTTTTTGTGACGAATACTTCTGCTATTCCATTGAATGGCTGTACAAGCCATTATCGGTATTAATAACAGAAGTCAATTGAGTCAGCATTTCAAGGACATTGTTCGGTATGGCATCTGAGAATTTTGAGAGGAGGTTCACAAGAGTACTGATTAGTAATTTAATAAGATTATCATTTGGCGAAGGGTCGAAGTTAGAGTTTAAAGCACAGCCATTAGTTTGAGACGTCTGAGGTGTGCATGTGATAGCGTCATGAGCAGCCCTGTCAAACCCTTGGTCAAGAATGGGGGCTTGGCGACGGGGGATGAACACAGTTTTCTTGTAGGATATATTTTGGGGGCGAGAGGGTTGGGAAGGGGAAGGTGAGGAACTTTGATTAATAGGGGGCGTGGGAGGGTATACTGGGGAGCGGGCTGTGTCGGCGAAAGAGCGCCGGACGGGGCGGAAACGGCGGGACGCTTCAGAGTACGAAATACTTTCTTCAGACATTACAAGTTTTATTGATTTTTGTCTGGAATGCTCAGGACACGAGAAACTGGTTGCGAGGTGAGGACCAGAACAAAACAGACAAGATACGTTCTCCTCTGAAACATTACATGAAGCACCTTCATGGGGTTGCGAACATCTAAAACACCGAGGGTTTGAGCGACAGCTGGCTTTGATATGCCCAAAACGACAGCACTTGTTGCATTGTATGGTGGGAAGTCTGTATAAATCAACAGGCAATGAGGTATAAAAACAAAACACCTTTTCGGGGAGAGTTTGACCAAGGAATGTCAGAGCTACGGTCTGGGTAGGTATCCATGTGGTTACATTATCAACTGACATTTTCCTGTTAAGGCGGCGAGCCTTAATAACCCTACAACCATTATCTGGACACTCAATTGAATTAACTAGGTCCTCCAGTGTCCAATCAACTGGGATGTTCCGCACCAGGCCCATACGTGTCAGACTGAACATTGGGATAGATGCTGAGTATTGAGCATTTTCATTAAAAAGTGGATGTGCTAAATAAGCATTGGCATCACCAGGACTGTCAAACTGAACTGTAACTCGACTGCGACCACTTTTCTGAATTCCTCCTTTAGTAATACCCCTGATGGAGTATTTGTGCATGAGTTGGGCAAATTTCAGAATTCTGAATGGTGAACCCGGAGAGGGATCATCAGCTTTAACTACGTAAACTATAAACGGACCTTTATCATTTGGGCCGTAGTTAAGTTTAGAACCTGGAGCAAACTCTGGCACTGTGTATGTATGTTGTACAGAGGCAGACGCAGGCATCCTTGTATCCCTTTTATGAGACAAGGATAAATTATTATCATCAGACTTACGTTTTTCACCTGGTTGACGAATGACACTTTCGGCCGGAGGAGATTGTCCCAACGGGGGTAATGAAATATCACCGCCCCCGTCAGGGGGGCTCCTCATCGGCCATCACACACTAAAACAAACACAAAACCAACACCTACCAGTTAAACCACCACCAGACACAGATAATAATCACTACTGATCGAATTATCAACTAAATTAACAAATATTTTTCGTGAGAGATAAATTTTGCACGTGTAGCAACCAAAACGCCGGAAGCGGATGTAGAACTTTTAAAAGTTATAATAGCTCATTTTCTCACTTAGATATATTTAGTCTTTCCCTTCTTAGATTTAAAATTGCGTTGTCTAACCATTAAGTTTTGTCAGTATTATTGAATTTAATACTTTACTTGAATTGAATATTATGTAAACTCTCATTTTTGACGTGTACTGTACTGTATTAGTTAATTGTGGCAACTTCACTGGTCAATGTGTTATGTAAGTTTTTCTGTTATATTTTTTCTTTACTTGTACCGTTTGTGCCCAAATAAACATTAAACATTAAACATTAATGTACTGAGTTGCCATACATTGTAAAATATCACGATAATGTAAGGATGGTTTGTATCCCTAAGCATAATAGACGATATGAATTACTGTGCTGTTTCAGCTGTTTGATGAAAAAAAATCTAAGTAATAAACATAGGAGACATAATCTATAAGAACTCACTTCATTAATCTATCGCCTAAAGTTTTATATTGAAAAAGATAAAATAGGATAGAGATAAGATAGTTCATAAAAAGTTATCACGTCCATAAACTTCTAACCTGAAAAGAAAACTATCAAAGTAAAATTCCAAAATGGGTTGGACATAATTCCACATGGCATTTAGCGGTCAGGTCCTATTTTAGGGTGCGGTAAAGTCTGTTTATGCATCAAGGTGGGCTACGTGCGTGTCTATAGCCGTAGCTAGAGCAGTGGCTGTCGCCGCCGCACCATATTAGAACACAGTATTGGGGTCGGAGTCGTCCACTGCACTTGTAGGCCTCGTCAGACCTTACCGATTGACAAGTAAAACTAGCACTAGAACGCGCGATTTGAATACACAATGCTGTTCTATAAGGGTTAACAGTCGACGTAGTGGTAATTATAACGTGCACCTGTCGTAATAAATGAAAACGAAATGTTTTTACGGGTTACGGAGCCCGTTCACGGTTTATAGGGAGTTGCCGATAATTCGGCGCAGCTGCAAGTAGGGTTTGCAATTCGAATATTCGAATATTCATATTATTCGAATATCCGACACAAATTAAATTCGAATACGGCAGTGTTACTTATTCGAATAATTCGGATATTTTGAATAGTACTAAAAAGGATTGAAATAGTTTCCCACTTTTAATAGAACGCTGGAATAAGCTTTTTTTCATACCTACTGAGAAATGCAAGCAAATATTAAACTGGAATGCAAATATAACATGAGACAACATGAGTTTTAAAACAAATTCCCAAATTTACTGTTGATTCCCTTCTTAGCCAGTGCTGCGCAGCGGATCGTGCTAGAATTTTAGCAGTCGGTACAAGGGAGGCTGGATACTGGCTTCAAGCTCATCCCTCGCCAAGCACTGGAACTTTCCTAGACCCTAACACACTCCGACTTTCAGTTTGCCTTCGCCTTGTGGTCCCGGTCTGCGCTCCACATCGCTGCCCCTGCGGAAGTGACGTAGATCGGCTAGGACATCACGGACTTTCTTGCCAGAGAAGTGCTGGCCGCTTTTCCAGACACGCCGCACTCAACGACATCATTCGTCGGTCTCTTGCCTCAATAAAAGTCCCGGCTCTTTTAGAGCCGACAGGCATTTCTAGAAATGATGGCAAGAGACCTGACGAAATGACCTTGGTCCCGTGGAATATGGGACGGGTGCTAGTGTGGGATGCAACCTGTGTAGACACGCTAGCCCCATCACATCTCCACCGGACCTCTAATAGGGCTGGTGCGGCAGCTGAAGCGGCCGAAAGCATGAAGGTAGTAAAATATAGTGGTCTCGGCCCAGAATATATGTTTATTCCATTCGGTGTCGAGACCCTTGGTCCGTGGGGTCCTAGCGCTCGAAGCCTCTTCAAAGAAGTTTCGAAGAGGCTCATTGACGTCACGGGAGACCGAAGAGCTGGCAGTTTCCTCGCTCAACGTATAAGTTTAACCATCCAGCGAGGAAATGCTGCCAGCATCTTTGGTACAATGCCGCAGGGGCCATTCTTAGATTTAATGTTTTAGTTAGGTAATTTATATATTTAGAGTTAGTTTTATTTAATTTTAGTTTTCTTTTTCAGTTATTGTGTTATGGTTGTTATATTATTTTATGTTCTTTTACTTAATTAAAGTTAATCGTATCTACAAGTTAACATTCCCAAAAAAACAAATTTAGCTCAAAATAATATATTACAATAACGAGCAGTGAGTGAGTTGAGTGACGTAGTTGGGTCGCTCGCTTCCTGCTACTTGCTATATTAATAACTAATAATATTTAATTTGACCACGGAATGCTATTTTTTTTTAATATTTAAGGCCTATTTATTTGATTTTACAACATTAAACCATTAATTCGTTTTGTTTCAATAAATATTCAAATTATCCGAAAAATTCGAATATTCGAATATCGGAAATCGAACTATTAATATTATTCGAATATTAAAAACCAACGAATATTGCAAACCCTAGCTGCAAGCATTATAATGACGGTAGATTTGTTAGATAAATTAACTGCATAATTCAGCTTGATTTGTATAAAATTATAATGTACTAGAACATTGGATTGGATTCAGTTTTTTATCGTTCATCCATCAGTACAGGCTCGTGTCCAGTCCAAGTCCCGCGCCGATATAATCTCCTATTCCAAATTAATCCCGGCAGTGTTATGCAAATGATGTGTCCGAAGGGGTCATTATATTTTTTATTTATAGCCAAGCACATGACAATCATGAGCTTGATCAAAATTTCAAACGCACGGTTGTCTTTCGGACTAATAGCGCCCGAGCGATCAAATGGGGACGTCCCCTTGATTGTCCGCAACCCTTTCCTAGTCACACCCCAGTTACTTTCGAACACGCGGCATACTGATCTGTTTTCGCTGTTTGATAATAAATTTGTATCTTTTTAGTAGTTAATATTAACCTTTCCCGTATGTTAAACAAAACCACAAAACATCGGTTTCTCCCCAGACCCGCATATAACGAGGTCGTAAAAGTCGTAATGTAATTTCTACAATTGTGTAATTCCTAAGAAACATGACCTAGTAAAGCTTGTTAATCATTAATTTAAAACAATGATGTTCTATTAGTTTCATTGGTCCCATTAGTCCAGCAAGTGCAGTCTTTCTCAATGCATGTGGTCGAATTAGTTGACCCCTGTGAAGAGCCCACGGGAACTTTCCACGGGACGTTTGTCATATCCGAATCATCACTGTCATCGTGCTAACTGATTTGTATACGCCCGCATGAGGAAGTAGCTTATTGATTGAGCGGTAGCATCCACAGGGGATCCGTCTAACGCTGATTGCGCACGTCATCGCCCTGCCAAGCCGCAGTAGCTATTAGTATCTACCTATACCAACCTTCATTCTTTCTTCCATATGCCAAATGTAAAGTGTTTTCTAAGTGTTCCCCACCCATTTATAAGTTATGAGCAATAAACATCCGACTCGGGCACGCACGTGTCCTGGGAATCATAATCTGAGGCAATAATTCTTCTCTTAACGTTTTCCTGGTCGACATATAAACTCCTCACTTTATTGTCTAATGGTTACGCCTGTTTCGGAATAATTATTCATTGGTCTGGAATTAGATTGGAGTACGTATGTACGAGAAATAATCGTTGGCTATAGGGCAACGCTATTTAATTTTACTTCAATATGCTAATAAAAGTTAGAGTTTTCGACATGTAAGAAGTCTGTTGTCTATCAAATTGTTAGATGTTTCATGTACGGCTAGATAAGAGGGAGATTGAATATTGGAGTCGGCCGTGAATTATCAAATCACCATCGAACATCGATCCGGTGTTGACAAATTGAATCCCGATTGTTTCTCGAGTTCATCGTTTTTGGAACGATTGTTCTTTTGATATGTACTTGTATTACCTATTTGTTTAACCAATTGCACTATTGTTCATTTTAATGCCTTAATCGAGCAAAGGTTCATCTTATGAATCAAGGAAATTAAGAAACTAGTGAAAGTTCAGACACGAAATAAATGATAGTAATTGCGATGGTGATATTACTGTACACTAAAAATTAAGCACCGCAGAAAATTTTATCAGGCCAGAGTTCGATTCAACAGTGTTGTGTTCTACTTTACTTATCAATTAGGCGTGTAGCAACTAACAACGCGAAACCTAATAATAGAGCCCGCTTGCGTAAATCGGAACGTAAATCCCACTCATTATCGTCGACGTATCGTCGATTGTTGTTGTACAGTGGTTCAATTAGTAGGGATTGTTATTGAACCGCTGAATACCAGGGGCTCTATTCTATTCTGTAAAAACATATTGTTTTTGACATGTTATCGTATTGTCAACGTTATGATAGCTCTTATTTTGTTGACAGAATTGGCGGCCTAGTGAGATGAAAACAATATGATAACATGATAAAAGCAGTATGGTTTTACTGATAAAAGAAATATTGGGTAAAACCATTTTACCTTTGCCATATTATCGTATTGCCCACGAAACGATAGTGGATACCTACATTGTATTGTCAACGTTTTGATAGCTCTTATTTACTTTACAGTACTGGCGGCTGAATTAAAAACACCATAACATGTCAAAGACGATATGGTTTTTACCGCCTAGAAAACAGGCCCAGAGCGAATAGGTCGTCCATGACAAAACAAAACATCCATAAAATATCTGCCGAGTTTTTATTGCCCTGTTCCTGTTATACTGTCACGAAATGTTCTTTAGAATGAATAAAAGATAAGTAGGTACTCACTGAAAGTAGAATTTTTCAGTCAAGTAGGTACTTACTCTTGTACGTACTTACCTACATGATATACTACATATCCACATATTCATTAGTCACATACAAATAAGCTATTGTCTCGGGGGTCACGTATTGTTTTATTACGACTTTTACTTTAAACGGAATGTAAAAGCAAAACGTCATTTGCTTGCGTGTGAGTGTGACATAACATAATAATAATAACAATCGTTGGTTCGTCAATCACACATCATTGCGCCAGAGATAAAACAAAACTTTTAAAAAGCTTTTTACTTGAAAGGTTTGTAGAGTGATGGGAATTAAAGGGTTGCTAGCAATAAATCTGGTTCAGACGGGATAATGGACGTCTACTCCATCCTTTATGTATGGACGCGGACCTCGAGTGACGGTCTTTGTTATGAATCAGTTTAATTCTGGTGACCCTCTGATTTAACTGTAAGGGGCGTTGAACATTAAGGTGACATACATAGAGCGACATTTTACAAATTACAATCATAACCATCTTCTCATACCTATTTGCGATAAATGTTGGTCGCTAACATTGTTGCAGCGTTGCGTACATAACTTTCGTCATAATTTAAAATCTGGCAAGTAGCAAAACACTAACAAAATATACCTAATTACCGAGTGTAGGTACCAACGAGCCATAACCATTTGTCGTGTTTACGAGTTTTTACTTCCATGCCATGTTGGAAGTGAATACGTGATAAATCTTCGTCATGCAGCTTTGTTAAATAAACAGTTTGTGTACCTGTTCAGGAAAGATCATTAGTGATAAAACAATAGACTTCGCAAATGAATCTATTGTTTGCTTTTTGTGTTGCGTAGTATACTGTTTCCCACTGGTATATACATCGGGTAACTTATGTCCACAATATTGTTCAGGAATGCAAATGCTACCTACTACAAATATATGTATGATCTTACCTTTATACATACCTTCCAAATAAGCTTCCAGGGTATTTAACACGCGAAATGTAGTGCAAAGAAAAGAGGATAGGTTGGTAGGAAGGTTATGTATCTATGAAATCTCACGGAGAAACCACGTCTCTCTGAATAGGGAATTTCTACGTCATAAGAGCCGAGCTTCCACAGAGGAAACTGCGAGGAAAACTTGTAGGTAGCAAAGTATTCAAAGGCATTCCATCTCTTAAAGAGAGTCGAGTGCTCCACACTTCTGTTTCAACTTGAACATTTTTCTTTGCCTCAGCGTAGAAACGCAGGAAACAAAAAGTAATAATTAGAAGGCTAATTATGTTGCCGGGGGAGCTTTACACGTAACATTGACTCAATAACTATTTCCGTGGAGGCTAAGCTGCGTTTACGAGACTAACACGCTAGATTAAACACGACGACAGCCTTTGGACTCAGTATGACGTCAATTGTTTCAGCAAACGAGCACCAACCCGACCTTGCTGAGGTAATATAGCTAAATGAACAGCTAAAAATACTCATAGGTCAGGGGTCATACGATTGGCATCGATTTTCTTCAGCGTCCATTAGCGTGATGGTGCTGCATTTATCAAGACTTCGAATTATTTATAATAGGACTGTAATCGGAATAGATTGGTTAATTAAGTAAGTGCTAAAGACTTGATAGTAGTTGATAGGTATACTCGTATTTAGCACGCGAACTTGTACGGTGACCTTGGTTGTACCATCGTATATTATTACTACTAAACGTTTACAATATAAGAAATGCCCATCAGGCTTGAAACTAGGCTTACGGACGTCTGGCGCCGCAAATATTTAGCCTTGTAGAAATTAACTTATGTTCGATCGTTTTTTTCCACTAGGGGCTCAAAATAGGCTGCGGAATGTTTAAATTATACAAACGCCAGCCGACATTAGTGGGGCGCCTCTCTTATCTTTCGAAGGATTAAATTTTAACGACTAGACAAGCATTTAATATCCATAGCTCCTATCTATCTTATCAGTGTTGAGCTGCTTTGCAATATCATTGCCAGATCAGAAAACATCTTTGGAAAAGATTCAGCCTTGTAAATGGTACGTATGGTTGCGCCCAGACAAGTATTCTCGTATTTCGGGGAGAGAGGACCTTGAAAGGGAATACAGCCCTGGTACTACGCACGCGAGGCTACGACCTTCACAGGCTGGCTGGTTCAATAAACGGGCCCGAAGCGTACCTTATCCTTTCAAGGGCGCTCCTTCAGCCAGGCTAAATAAACTCAAATAAGGGACTGTATCGATCTGCTGCTAAGTCGCCTTAGAGTTCAAAATCAATGCAAGGTCGTTGTAGCGATTATTGTTGTATTATTGCATTAAACCTTTACGTAAGCAGACGTGTGATTGAAATAGCCCGCAGAGGGCATAATGTCCTTAATCCGACCGTGGTAAAAACTTGTGTTTAAAGTTAACTTCTTGCATTATACCTACTAATGTTATGTTATGTTATGAAGTTATCAGCGCCTTGTGGTGATTTTGAGAGACTTTTATTGCTGCGAATATTAAGTTTTCCAGCAGACTGTAAGCATTAACACCGTTTAGGGGTAATTTCGCAGGTGGCTACATCCGGTATGCGCACTGTCCGTATCGAGTGTAATATTTCCTGGATTATGGCCACATTTGCGGTTCGTGTGAATGTCGCTACTAATCGTATCATGTAATAACCACTGCACGCTAATGTCTTGTTAAACACTTTGATCGTACCTTTAAAACTCGAATCGTGTTATATAATTAACTAATTTATTTATATTAAGTAAGTAAGTACTTCATTACTTTGTTATAAAAAAATATCTTAAAATCTTGAAGTAAGGCTCATCTAAGTTAATTCGAGTTATGCGGATAAAATCATAAAACCAAGTCGCCATCTCAATGACTAATTTCAATGATGTTTTGAAACCACAAAGTTCCGTTTTGAAACTGTACTTGTAGGTACCTATTTAAGCACTGCATACAAGCAACAAGCATAAAATACATTTTAACCAGAGTTCACCACCGACACACTGTTCATTAGATAAGGTATACACACCTCAGCAGTAAAAAGAATTAGGCAAGCCGCGCACGATTTTAACAGTTTTTCTGTCTCGCATGACATAACGTACAAAACACGCTTTTGGCAGCGCTGGGTCATCGTGTTAAACTGCGACAAAAGAAACATGCGTAACGCAAGACCGTAACTTACTGGCTTATACTTACTACCTGGGAAATAAGTATGTCGTTGGTATTGTATCTATAAAATAGTATTGGTAACGACGTCACGTTACCATAACGCATACTGTAATTATCAACCATTATTGAAGTTTAATATAACTGATTTTAATAACCTATAACGGCTATAACTGATTTGTGACTATAAAATTCCACAAAAGAGAATTGTACGCATTTTTATCGAACTCGCATTTAAGTAAGTATGCGAAAAATTGCAGGTGTTACCCACACGCATATACCTACCCTTATAAGATGACAAGTCAAATAAAATGGGTACAAAACTACAAATATCCAATCTTGTCTTTCTTCCCTTACAAATCATAGCATTAAAATTATTAAGTAAATGTATTTTAGTCACAAAAATACCGTGGAGCCAGCGTTCGTTATTATACTATACTGTATATTATGTAAATTTATGTTATGTCACACGTGGTGAGCTTATAGTTTGACCCGCTTAGCTAAGATTAAGGTTACTACCTACCGTGCAAATTAAATACGGTTTGCTCTAATCTACAACTATTTCCTGAATGTCAGACTTAACCCCTAACCTAACCTAACCTTAAGTGCATAAAATAATTCGCTCCTGAATTGATTTTAACTGCACTTTTAACTAAATGTCCATGGCATGTTGTAAACATAATTAGAAACTTAAGTTCAAGTTTATTAATTTCCGTCTCTTACAAACTATTCAAGACTACTACGAGCTAGGCAAAACTTTAAACACGGCCGCGGCTGCGAGCTCGTGAACAAAATGAATTTTAAAAGTTCATAACTCCCCCGTTTCCGTTTATCTAAAGTGCCAGAAATGAGGCCGTGGTTGCCCGCGATAACGAGCAGGAAAGCGTGGTTGAAACACAGGCGCAGCTCTGCAGTGCAGGGCAAGTTGCAATTGTGCTCCTGTAGACGATTTCGCTGTGTAATATTCAGGTATTTCCTGGGAGCGAGGCGAGGAAGCGAGGCCTCGGCACACTTATTAACCTGACTTTACGGGAACCCGCAATCACAGCAAGCGATACAAACGAGGTCGCAGCCCCAAAACAAACCTATTTCCAGGCGCCAATAACATGCTACTATAAACGTTGCGTAATCATCACAAGCCCCCGTTGAACTGTAGAAATGCTTACCATGCATTTGCGTAAAGCATCCTAATGGATTTCTGCTTGTATTTTGGCCAAAGGCCAACAGATAATCTTCGCGAAGATCCTTTTAGAGTGGCACATATGTATGTGCGAGTTGTCCAAGATATGTAGGCGCATATTATAAGATGATGTCATTTCGTTACTCATTATTATTACCGAATGTCTTTGTAAACACGTCGTACCTTCGATGGCTGGAGGTGTTCATTGGTTTTTATTATTATTACAATGCGCAATCTGAGTTTTTATTTGAATAATGGAATGCCAAAACAATCAAATTTTCGTGCCGCGTGCTCCTTTGTTTCGATGCAATAAAATCAATATGTTACCGTGACTTACGTCGTCCTTCATCCGTTCACTTTTATACATGCGCAGCTCAACTTAGGTAGGTACTAAATTAATCTTAGGGCTCATTTTTCCTATTTGAGATTACAGTGTCTGACAGATATACTATGAGCTTTTCTTTCATTTAACTGAGGAAAAAGGACAAGTTTATCTGGGAATTGGAAACATCGGCCCTTAACTTTAAATCTGGGTTAATTGCATTGATAAAAGCCGTTGAAGCTTTTAAAAAGGAGATAATGAAATCCCATTTTAAACTGATCTAATCTTTGTTTCCAGTAGTGTCTCGGAGCGCGCTAATCGCATCCGGCAGCGTGGGTCTGGTGGGTCTCGTGCCCGTGGCTCCGGCCGCCGAGGAGATGGTGCAGGAGGGCGAAGGGGCAGCGGCCCTCATCGCGCCGCGCCGCCTGCCCAACCCCTGCCTGGACAGCCCGCAGCGAATGGACTTGCATCGGGAGTTGATGTTTAACCAGAAAATGTAAGTGTGGTTGTTGTTCTACGCAAACGTGATGAACTTAGTAAACTGATCTTGAGTGAGTGGCCAGTCTCAAGACACGTCAACGTAGACATGTCATGGAAAATGACGCGGGACCTTTTAAAATAGGCTTGTCGAGGAATATTTTTTAAAAAGGGTATAACCCTAAATATAACATGGAATTAATTTTTGATTGTAACGTGTGGCGTGGAGGCATGTCAAGTCGTTAATTAAGTGAGGGGGAATTGTAAAAATTGTTTAACATTATACGAGTATAATCACAATTATAACATTAAGTACCTAAGTATTAAATTGAAACCCTTTGAACTTGAGAATTTCTACTTAAATGACTAACCTTAAAATTATTTTATTTAAAAGCCAATATATATGAAAACCATAACATAATGCTTGCAATATCAAATGCTAGTAGGCATTAACAACCTAATCAATTTAATAATTAGTAAAAATACCTTTTAATGCTAATTGTTGCTGATTAAATAGATAGGTACATACTTAATTTGCTACCGTTACGTGTTATTTCAAGTCTCGCCTAACATTATAAATAATTTAAAAGCGTTATCTGTATAAACGAGGTACCTATATTTCGGGAATCGACATCATTTCTGAGAACATGAATGTGCGATATGGGATGAGTTGTTTCTTTGTAATTTCCAAACGTCGATGTTAGTCATACTCGGGATGTTATTTTTAACATCCATCCTGTATGTATGTCTATTTCGTGCAGACGGTGGACACGTCTATTGGCCTCCTTTAAGAAAGGCACTTTCTTTGATAAGGCCTTCTTCATTGTTCCGAAGAGCCCTTCTGTGAAGCACTTTGCACCTTCCACTCAATACGCTTTGTGCAAAACTGGCAAGGCGCTTCTCATTCCTCTGACAAGCTCTTAACTATACATGCCTGTACAGACATATTCCACATTAAGCATCTGTACCGTTTCGCACTTCTGCCGTTATTAATTAGGCGGGAGGGTAAAACAAAACACGTATTCGTAATAGGAATTACCAAATTGTTTTTGAACATCATAGTACTATCCAGCTATCCAAATATTATCAGCACTATCGCGTTAGGTAAATTGGCTTATGATTAAACAGCTGTTTAATTTTACGTCGTCGCGTCACAGATAAAATCTTCACGTAGTTACTACCTACGAGTATGTGATCGTTCAACTTCCAACGTGCCTAAAGAAGTTATTTCAACAATAAGTATCGGCGTACAAATTCTTTTATGCTCTGGGAACCAAAGTTGGGTGCATTTTTTGTGAGCATTCCGGGCTCGAATAACCGAGAGCGTACTAATGAAAAGCAGACAATGATGTAAAACGTAACTCTGGTATTGATTCTATTCATAAATATGCCTGACTATCCAGAAAACAGCGAAATGAAAACCGACGAGTATTGCACTGCACATGTTGGGTTTTTGCTAAGACTGGATGTGTTCGACTCTTAGAGCACAGGTGCACCGCATCCTGTCTCGTCCTATGAACTCACTGTAATTATTGAACATCTGTCGCCTCCGTCAGAATTCTTTTAAAGTGGATTTAAAGAATATAAGTACTTTACGACGTTAACTCAGTAAAGCCATTAAAATGTTGTTTAATTGACATTCTCGATTATCCTTCATTAGCCAACATTTACTTGACCCGGTTGTTGATTAGCTCCGTAATTTCTGTTCTTATTCCTACTTCATAAATGTTTAGCGAACGTTATGTCACATTCACATTGCAATTTGTTTTGCAATAGCTATGTAGGTATGCATGTATGGTACGCGTTGTTGCTCAAGTATCGCACCGACATTCTCGGACAAAAGAATCGAAACTAAAAAACGTGAGAGTTATTTCATTAACTCAACACCAGCCTAATGATTTTATAAACATATGTTTAACTTTTCTTGTTTCTAATTTTAACCCAGTTAAAGTTGTTTAAGGTCGAAATTTGTTTATGTCTTTAAAAATACACAGGATGTCGATATAATCAATGTTTATGGGTAAAATAGAAATAACGTCCAAGGCTAACTAACAGAAATAACGATTTTATATTACGTTGGTAGTGTTACGTTACTTGTTGATTCAGTCAATTTCCCGGTGACTGCGTTTGCGCGGCGGCGTTGCCATCTCGGTCTGTTATTTCCGCGCCGCCCGACGGAAGGAAGCAATTCCCAGCCAGCTAACGGGAGCGCAATTCTGAACGCAGCAAACACTGCACTTTTATAGGGCATTCTCACCACAAACCGTAACGCTTCAACGCCTCTATGATGACCTATTAACACCGACTACAAATCTTTTCTGTTCACGTCCTACTATAAGGAAAACAAATAAAACGACAGTCATTCAAAAGATGCGGTTGAGTTTATAGAACAACGTAATGATTTCCCGGTAGCGTTGGTAAACATTACTACACGCAAACATTCAAAGTTAATTGATATCAGTAGTGCAATCTGATTGCGAAAATTCAATCGAGAGATATATCTGATATCGATAAGCGTGCGCGGCCGACGGGCTTTACTGCATTACCCGCTCCGGAGACTTTGCTGATTGCAGTTTAGATATAGACCTAGGTATTTTAGGTGGCTTGAATCCAATAAGTAAATAAGGTTGCATTTCTCAGGCGTTGCATTCGGCGACGTTGCGCGAAGCTGTTGTAATTAAGGCGGGATTAGGCCCTGGTCCGGGTGGTAATGGGACGTCAACTCGATTCCAGGGCACTTCTCCCACGCCGCTCGCAAGCCAATCGTAAATTTCTGCTCTGCTGAACTCGTTGATTGCAAACTTATTTTAGGCTTGTGTAAATTGTGTAATGAATTTTTTTAACGTGTTTCTGGTTAATGTACCCATCTTGGCACAATGCTTAATTACTTACTTATTGCAATGATCTTTTATGACGATCCAAATGACTGTGTGATTAATTTTTTCCCTCGATTTCTCGTTATAAGAAAACTGAAGGTAAAGTTAGTTTATGTTTTTAGTGGTGCAGTAAAATAAAACCAACAATAATAATTGTTGGCGACACATGCGTAGAGAAAAGCTGGTGCGCATATGCATGCACGTTACGCATTTCGCGTGGGAAGTATTCGAAGACTTAAGTGTATCTAATTATCACCCTATCTATACCACTCGAATGCCTAGCCTTCTGTATTCAATTAATGATGTTACGTAATTCTATTGTCTATTGGATCCATTATCGGAGCTGCGAATAAACAAAGGTTTATTTATGTGAATTAATGAATAAAATTGAAATACTAGTGACCCACCCTTGCTTCGCTTCGGTTTATTTGAGTTTTCTGTAACACTCGTACAGTCGCCCAATTTTATTTCTAGGCCACTATGGACTTTGTCATCAAGAGTAAGACTTCCTATAATTTGGTTTAGGTACAACGTTAATTTGACAAAGTCCATGGTGGCCTAGAAATCAAATTGGGTGACTGTACGAGTGTTACAGAAAACTCAAATAACTCAGAATGTATTTCTCGTATACATAAAAACCCCTCTTGAGTTACTATCTATTGAAAGATCTAAGCGTACATACAGAGGGACAAACGGCGACGATAAGAAAGATAAAGACGAACCAACTATTAATATTCATAAATAACAGGAGTGCATGTTCATTTTTGTTTGGCCTTGTATCTATTAAAAGAGTGCTCACTGAGCTTGCTATTTTAGTTAAAATAAAACATTAACAAGTGCGCGTGGTAGACGCGTACTCTTTTCTAATGACAGTGGAAGCAAAATCAATGATATGATATAGGGACTTGAATATTAACATCTTAGTTAATATTCAAGTCTGATCTTATCGATAGTAAAAATTTATTGTAAAATTCAAAAAAAAAAAAAAAATAATCAGGTAAAATGTTTCAGCAAACAGTACGATATTGTTTAGCAGTTTATCGCAGTGTCGTTATCAATATTATAAATTATCATTAATAGGCTTATTGTCGTCGAAGTACACATTGCCTTATTTGGTCATGAGAAACACCGACTGATAAGATGCCACGCTCCTGATAAGTGACAACTGTTACTGTTTACCGTCAAATATGCGATTTCACTCAGATTATTATAATCAATTTTATACAAAGGTAATAGGTAAATGTAGTAGTATTTTTTTAAAAGCGTGTCGTTGTATTAATCTTTAGTCTTGTTCGTTTTTATAAATTCTTAAACGTTATCTTTTCAGAGGAAAGAACGTCCTGAATCAAAAGAGCGAGCTGGAAAAGGCTCTTTCAAAACACAAAGAGAAGCAGATCTTAAATCAAGTTAAGGAACACAAGGAAACGCCAGGTATTTTAAATTATTATTTCTTTACTAAGTAAAAAGTCAAAGGTCAAGGTCAAATACTTCTTATCTTATTGTTATTCACTACGTCTTGACGTCATACATCGGATACATACACAGCTTAGAATTTATTTTTTAACTGATTATGTGTTGACTGAACTTGACTTAAATATTACGGCGTAAGAAAGCCGAAAGGGCTTAGATATCAAGTTTTAGAATTACAAATTAATGCTATTTTAAGCTAAGGAAGGCAAAGGCGTACCCCAAGGTAGCGCTTTTTGGCAGTATCATTAAAACCTTTATAGCTCCTAAACTAATTAACATAGGTACTGGAAAAAAAAACTATATTCTGGATCGGTGTTGAAGGGGCTTTCTTATGCCGTAATATTTACGTGATTTTTTGGGGTTCCAGCTCACATTAATTAGATTTACTTATAAGATTAGTTCGCCTTTCACCTTCACCCTTCACCTTTTCGTTTTTCTGTTCCTTTTTTAGTTTGTTCTGTTTGAGCAATAAAAAGTTGACATACATACTTAAATAAGTTTTAAATTATAATTATTAACAAGAGTAAATGAAAAGTAGGTAACTTAACTTATGGACATTTTACTTTTCTAAGACTTTATTATTCGCTATTATCGAGGATTTTCTTGCTGATGATAACATTAGCTCATTCTAATAAAGGAAAAGTAAACGAGTTAAGTTTTTTTGCAATGGACTCCCTGACTATAACTGACATTCGGATTAATTGGGCAGGTTTCAAAACAGCTTTATTTCTACGTTAACGACATAATTGGCTGTATTGTTTCGGTGAATATTAAAGCAATTATTGGCGTTATGAAATCGGCGTAAAACTACTTTTAGAAGATTAACTACGGTCCGGGAACGGCTCGCTTTACGAAACGTTCAAATCATAATATTCACTATAGTAATGACGCCAGTTAAAACTGCTAAACGAAGATACGTATTCCACTAACTACTTCACTTACAAATTCGGTCATATCAATATACCACGTAAATAATCAGAACACTTTAATATAATAAATAATATTAGAAACAAGAACAATTGCGTAATTTTTCACCTGAGCTCGAAAGCCACTGAACAAACATGGGTATGTTTGGATTCGATACTATTCCATAATTGGTATAAGGCAAAGCATTCAATCGATTGTTTGAGCGCACGTGCGGGGCGGCACTAGTATATATCTAATTATAAAATATTTTGTATAAATACGCTGGTTAACTGACCACACCCCACAAAAACTACTATTTCACTACATATTCCAAATACCTATTAGATTTGAATTTCAAAATGATGCTTTTATCTTTTATGTAACTTACGATGTTGCGCTCAGATTGAATAGTATATTCTATACTTTCCAAACTTTTAATTTGCGAAATAATAATAAATTAATATTCACTAATTAGAATTGCGTGAAGGTATATGTTAAAAATGTTGCCAAAATCGAAGTCAGCGATTTGTGGTGCGATAAGCTTCGTAAATCGTTTGGTTGCAGTGGACTGGTTCTCTGGTACCGCTGTTTTTTTTGCTTGCATATTCGGACGGGTTCTTTATCCGGGCCCGTCCGATATGACACAGGTGCAGTGGGCGGCCGTTCACCTCATCACTAATGTCACATAGAGTTCGTAGCTCAGTGTCAGTTTTATACCACCAAGTAGTACCTACCTACTGAAAACTATGTGTACGTGTTTGACAACACCTATGTATATTAGTGACGTAAAATAAAGGATTAGGTACTAGTTTGATAAATGTACTATGTGGTTATGGACTTTTATTGTTGAGCTACAATTAGAACCCTGTCGCAGAAAGTCAATGATTAATTTCGATGTGTATTGACGCTGTCATTAAGATTCAGGGTTCTATGGTGGCTCAAGAATTCAAGTCCATGATTGTAAGGTACCAAGGATTTGTGGAAATTACTCACCAAGTAGGTAAATGTGCGGAAAATGTCGAGTAGGATCAATCAGTGCTTATGAGTTCCGGGTTCCGGCTACGATCCTGACTCTGCAAAAGATTTAATTTTTGCCAGGTAGGTACAGTCAAGGAATTTAATTTCTAGTCCACTATGGGCTATGTCAAAGTGACGTAATCAATCAAAACGGATGAGACATCTTATGATTTTATTTAGTGTCAATTTGACGTAGTCCAAAGTGGTTTAGGAATAAAATTCCGTGACTCTACTACAAGTATGGGTGTTTCATTTAAAATAATCAACAGGAACGTCCTTCAAGGTTTAAAGCTAACGGCCCACGGCAAATATTGAGCCAGTATTTTTTAACCTAAACGTTCAAAACGGCAACCGATTCGATGTATTATTTTGCAACGATTGCATAGTTTTGCATGGATGTCGATGACCAAAGTTAAATGAAAGTGAAGTTACATGCGGTTTCCCGTCTACCCGAACCGATCGGCCGAGTCTAGCGTGGGAGAAATTACAAAATGCATAAATTAATTGACTTCGACTTACTTCCTGTTTATATTGTGTTTGCGTAAAAGATAGAGTAGCACTCTATTTAATCGGAGAAATAATTTGCTGGTAGTAGAATTGAAATGTACGATTGTTTTTTTGTGGAATGGGAAACAATTTAGTTTTCATGTGCGCACGTTGACACGTGATTTTAATAATTATGTTAGTCACGATTCATAACATTTACATTGATAAATATACATTTAAGAGTATACATTTTCAACTTGAAAAGCATTTTAGAATAGTCAAATCATTAAACAGGTAAGTTTATGTACAGTCGACTACAAATAGACGAATCCACTTCTGGACCTTATTACAATGCCATAAGGTGAAAAAGTAGATAGAGGTACATCCATAGATGTAGGAAAACATAGATCCCGTGTAACCAAATGTCAAGCGTACCTACCACCTTTTTCTTCTGTGTACAACACAACTTGTAGCCAATATTATAGATAAACCGCACATCACTGACTGCAAACTTACGCACACTAATGCAGAGTCACACACTGACACACCTAAAAAGTGGTACCTACACTTTTGAAATTCAATCGCAAGCGGTCATATATATAGACGACTCTTTTTAACGAAGGACATTTGTAACAGGTGCGAAGAGTAATATTCTATTAGCCGTTTTTATTCTCCCTCTACGCTTTCCTACCTACTCTTGATATCTGAATTACAGAATAAATTTTCATCATGACAGTAAAACTTATCTCTTTGATTGGAGATTATGAATTCACAATTTATATCAATCGTCATTTTCTTTTACAGAGTTAGAACGAGCCATAGCGGAGCGAGCACGCCGTTTAGAGCAGGCAGTAATGCCAGAAGAATCTGATCCAGCAACCAATCCAACGTTGCAAGAAGTGCGCGCCCGCTTGCGGCACGCCGCGTCTTCCTCGCCCGCCGCGGCCGCGCAGTGAACCAACTCTTCACGATAAATCCCGCTAGATGGCGCTAGTGGAAGTAAGGCTCGACGAGCCGACCTAACAAACTTTGAACAATTCGGTAGATGGCGCTGGAGAATGATCAGGGGTAATTTTAGACCATGTTGTATAAGCGCGCTTTCTTGTCTCTGTCTGTTTGTTTGTCTGTTCAGTACAAATTGTATTCAATTTTAACCAAACTTCTAAAAAATAATATATGTGTACCAAGAAACAAAGAACAAATACCTATGTTTTTATAAGAAAAAAACTGAACGGACACACAAACAAATGAATAAACAGACAGACAGTCGAGAAATCAAGACAGTAAAAACGTGGTACCTAAACGAAAGAAAAAACAGGGTTCGAATGTCGTGATTCAAAATCGACCCTCAAAAGCCAAAAAAAACACTAGAAGTGCATATTTTCAATAACTGTCAATCAACAATCAAGTGTATGTGCGTGCACTTTTGATACTATCATGCCAAATTAGGATTGTATGTAATTTTAGCAACAGTTGCTAGATTAGATTAGTACCTACATTGGTGGTAAAGTCTTACTTCCCACTAGCGACCATAAAGTGTACCTAGTTTCTATAACCTTACTTCAAACGTTTATATTGGCACCTAGCATCAGTATTCTATCATTGACTTGTAAAGTATTGCGCTAAAGATTAGTATAGCTAGGCTTTAATTTGACGTTTATCCTTACTATAACTAGTTTTTTTAAATACCTAGTTATCTACACGCGGAATACTCAATAATTTGAAGCAAAAAGATTGAGTATACAGGAAGAGTACCTCACTTGTTTGACCTGAATCTTTCCCCAAATATGTAGAATCTATGAACGAGCCCTCGTCTTGAAATAATTCAATTTTGAATTTTGATATATCTTTCACTCTATGGTCTTTTTGCGGTATTTGTATTGAGATAGCATACGTTTACCATTTGTTAGTAATTCGGTAATCGTATTGTTAATAATATAGCCATGTTCTTTGTAGCCATAATTTAAGAGTAAATTTACAGACTATAATCTAATGAAGGGTTACATTTTGGTTTACAGTGCGACATCCATTAACGAGTGGGGATAACGAAACAGGGAGTAAGGGGGTTATCCTATTTATGAGGAGGACTAATAAAAATATATTGTTGGTTGAATGCGCGAAGCTAAAGCGGGTTTTCTGATAATGTAAAAATGAGCAGATGAGGTTGACGTGCGGTGTGCTTTGAGTGCGAGTCTTAGATATTTACGTTATAGTGTGTCTTAGCTATTAATAGGCATCGGCTTTGTTCGTGTTTCTATGAAACACGAATGACAAATATATTGTCAGAGGTGAAGGAGGTTATGGTAGCGATGGACAGCCGAAGGCTATCAATGGCATAGAAATACTGTTCGGCTTAGTTGACTTGTTTTACAGGATTTTCTTATTGTATCACTTTAAGTGTCACAAAATGTAGATGGCGCTACTCGTTAGGCCGATGGGGGCTATATGATTGAGTAAAATATGAGTAGTTCTCTTCTATTTGAAAAATAGCGAGAAGATTCCCAGCTCCTAATTCTGTGAATTAAGATTAAAAATATATATTATACGTTCAAACGTAACGTAACTGTAGCCTTCTTCGGTTGAACGTGCAAAAGCCTACATAATTATCATTTTGTTTCTGGTATTCTTTGACTGCACGATGTGCTTTGGCAATACCTAGTTGCTTTGAACAGGACTCTTTTTGTTACCGTAATTTAAGTGCATCATTTATTTGATTCAGTACTAGTATACTTATTATATTGTCTCGAACAAACGACTGAGAATCGACTGCATGAGGTATCTAATAATAATAAGGGTAACGTCGACTTTGTACCAAGAGAATGAAATATTTTTCTAAACTTTTTGATGTCACAAAACTTAAACATTTTGTCGTCTGTAGAGTTCATTTATAAGCATTTACTGTTCTTGTTAAACTCCTTACTTGTCTATCATAGATCGTGTTTAGATCGTATCAAAGTAATCATGTAATACTAACTATTTTATTACTATACTTATAGAGAGTAGATAAATGTTGAAAAATATAGAATGTATTATTTAGACAAAGTAATTTTAAGGGGGATATAAAGTAATAAATTATTTAAAATGACAGAGTAGAAATCTTATGAAGTAGAGTCAACGACATGTAATTCAGATATAAACCATATACTTATAGCTAGAATTATTTTGACTAAAATGCACAAGTATTCAGCGGTTCTACATAAACTTATCTAGTGCACCAATTAATACCTATAGATGACCAGTACGTTTAAAAGTGTTCATGAAAGTGATAGATGAAGATATTTTTGTATACTTAATTATTCCTTAGAATACTGTCGTGAATTTTAACAATAAAAGTGTTTTGTTACCCTTACCCGATGCCATAGAATATGTTTTCCGGATTAAAAATATGATTATTGGCTATCAACGCTACCTAGTGATGGGTCTTGGTATTATATTCATGCTAATTCTTTATGTATGTACGTCTATTCAAGTTGGGCGAGGACGTAGAATGAATCTCTGGATAAGTTATTTTATTGACAATCAATCATGGATAAATGGATAATAACAAACTTCTTTTTGCTGCTATATTTGTCTTGTGTATGTTTTGCGTTAATGAACAAAATAATTTAATTACCATGGTATGACAGTTAAAATTTATGACCAATACAATTACCTTTAGAAATGTTAATAATATGATTTAAAAAAAGTTTAGTTTTCTCCATTGTGCCTATTATAAATATATATGTAGTTGTTGTTTGCTTCCAGAGTATTAATTATTTATACCAGAGTAAGGTAGGATAGAAAAGGATGAAGATTCTCGCGAAGCTACGAAATTAAATTAAATACCATTCCACTTGTTATTCTTTCACTTCTTTTAAGTTTCTTTCTCAATGGGAATGCTTTTTCTTATGTTAAGTGTTAAGTTATTGTGTCCTAGTACAAAGCGGTCTTCATTACATGAAGGGTTGTTTACCTGAGCTGAGCTGTCAGCAGCGTGGCCATTTAAGTTGGATAATGTGAAATAGTATTAAGTAATGTACTCTTCGTAATGGCAGGCGTTTTCACAGTGAAAACTGTATCATGAATTCAGTAATTTCTATAGACAAATAAAAAGTGTTTTAGCATATTCGTGTTTTATTCTACAAAACCAATTTCGTTGTTTAAAAGTTCATATTATAGTCAAAGCAATTGAGGTATTTATAACGCTTAAAGGCGGAAGCCACGTTTGATGCGACACGGCAAATGCGTTACTGCATTATAACAAACATGACATGACTTATAAGATTATCGAACTCGCTGTTAAAGCATAATTAGCCGGGGGAAATTTGTTGCGTTTAGCGAGCGTGAACGCTTTCGTTTTCCGAGGACGGGGCGCCGCGCCGGGGCGGCGCAGTCGCGCCCGGCGCTCCATCTGCTGACCACGGACACGCGCGGACAATGTGCAGTGCTGCAACATGACCAACTCAATCTACCGCGCCGCGCTCATCGGCCTCCTAATACTCACCACCGTTCAAGCCAAAAGAATAAGACGAATCAAAAACCCCAAACCAGAAGAGGACAGCAGCCCTCAACCCAGTGTTGTCTCATACTCCACGTTCGGCTTCAACGACGTCGGATCCTACGATGGCTTCGTACCTAGCTCACCGGACTACGCGACTTACTTGAGCAAGGCTAGCCAGCAGGACTCTTCGCCGACGAGGCTATACGCACCGGCATTTCCATCATCTTTGGAAGATTCTGGACCCGGTAGCAATTTTGGAACACAATCGCAGGATGGCCAGACATCAGGCACTGACGATAACGCTGCACAACCTAGCATGCTACACTATAATTCCGCGAGTTATTTCAACCCTGCAAATTTAAATAATCACGACCAAGATGAAAACGTCTCACCAGAAGAAAAGTACAGGCGCATTGTTGATGAAGAGAGTAATTCTCCGGTGTATGGGACTAAGTTAGGCGGTAGTAAAAATAAACATAAACTATTTAGTCAATATAATGATACTGCAGCGTTTGATGTTTACAGTAGTGGACCTTCGAGTCCCAGTGAGTCTAACTATCCAAATTTCAAGGAACAATCAGCTCCCCATGAAACTAAGCCGACTTCTTATGGTGAGTCAGCTAGTAGTCATCAAAATATATATAATTATGCGCCAACCTACCCGCCGACCGAAGCAGATGAAGTGAAACCCTCGTCAAATAACACATATTCATTTAATTATCCTAAAGTCATCGATTTTACTAAATACAAGCAATATTATCCAACAGAGATAGAAACAAAATTCCCCACAGCTACTTTCCAACCGGTAACTAATAAACAAAATGAAAACAAGCAAAATAATAATTATGAAACACACAGTAGTAGCTTTAACTATCCATCGCATCCTTACAAGAATACTTATAAAGTCACTGAGGAAGATGTGGACAAAGAAGATTCAAAACCGTCGACTTACACACATCATGACTATTCTAATAACTTTGTCAGTTACACAAGCCCCAAGTCTACTTTAAAGGGGACAAAATCGTACTTGGATTATAAAGATAAAGTGAAACATAGCCCTTGGGCCTCAAGCAGCCAGAACACTTCTACTAAAAGCTGGAGAAATCCTATAAAAGGTTACGAATATTCAACAGATTATAGTAACATGAGTTTTAAATATGATACAAGTTCAGCCAAAAAACCATTGAATATTCATACTGATGAACTAACTCCTGCGAGCAGCAATGTAGTAGATTTATCTAACTACAAGTTCCCTGAAACTGATTATTCTAATTTTAAGAAAATACCCGGAGTCAAAGCTCATTATGATGAAGATTATTCCAGCCTACAATCTAAGTACAAAGATTTATTTAAATCGGATGACTACATCAATCAATTCAAAAATTTGTATAATTCCCCATCCACAAGTTCCCTGTGGGGAAATGTATATAAGGGCCCAGAATTTACATCTCAAAAGCATCATCCACTAAGTGCTTCTTACGGCGATGAAATAACCAATGATGTCGTTCATGTCGTACCAAAAAAACCGCCCAGCCACAAATACAAACACAGTGACAGTAAACCGAGTGAATGGTCTTACCAGAATAAATACCGACCTTATAAAGGCAATAAACCAAACGATTGGACCAAAGATGTATCTCTTACAAGATTTAAGTCTGAGGAAGATCTACTAGGTCTTAGAACTCATGATACATCTCACCCCTCGTACTTACCATCATACAGGCCGTTTAATGACTTGTCTGATGAATTTGATTACAAGAAACTCGTTGAGAAGTGGAGACAGTCCTACTTGAAATCAAAATACAAAGAGGCATTCCGAAATGATTTTGAAACTTATGCATCAGAAGCAAAACCTGTACATGTGCCCATACCGAAGCCTTACGCGGTAAGTCGTGTGTTTCTTTATGTATAATAATTGTGATTTATTCATAGCAGAATTCGATTTAAATAGAGTTGTATTCAGGTAGATGTTTTATGTAATTAGTAATTAGTCAGCAAAAAGCATATAAAGGAATGCGGATCGGAAAAGCTGACAGCACGCGTCGCGCACTGATTTCCTCGCTCTTGTCGGTAAGATGAGGCGCGTGCGGCACAGAGAAATCATGAAACTAAACACACGGTTCTGTTTCTTAAGTCATGCGTGTGCGCTCCTACACGGCGTTGGTTTTATGTCTCTAAATTATATACAGAGCACGCATTAGTAAAGACAAAGCCTAACCAGATATCGATAGTTACACCTCGACAGTTACTTATAAAATGATTGTCTACGCCATAAAGTACAACTCATACCTGAACTTTCTACGATTCTATACATATCACATGTAGTTTTTTACTTTAATTGACTTAAGATATTCGCATAGAAAGACCTAGGCTGAGTCCAAATTATGTCACATCAATTATATTAAGGTTATGCTAAGTTTCCGTACAGCTATCCATATAAGTAAACGGTATAATTGACATAATTGTTCACAAACTACTACGCGCAAAAAAGAAATGCAAACCACAGGCCCATTTAAGCCTTATGAACCGATATTTTCCGGCTTCTCTTCCATGTTAAAAGTGAAACTGACCAGGCGAGCAATCGATCCAGAAGTGCAGGTAAATCAATGGTTATGCTAATAGACGTCTGATGGTGTCCATCGACCGTCACGGGACGTTAGCTGCCCTAAGCCAGAGCCAGCTTTCACTGGCGGTTGAGATAATAAGTATTTACCGGCAAAGTAAATGGAATAAAATAATCGTGATTAAATACTCGAATAAATCTCTATCATAAATTGCTTTTACAAAGTATGCTGTAATTATAGAAACAGTCGCAATATAAACCTGTCACGTACCTATTTAAATTCATTACCTACAAGGATGATTTTATAAAGACCTATGTTGCGTGCAGGACTGGTAGTTCATTGGTAGCGCAACTAGTCTACCGTTCCGAGTTCGATTTTTGCTAGGGTAAAACTTTGTACAACTGGGCACGGACGTTTGTTCCCTTGAAAAAGAAGAGTCAGGTAGGTACCTAGCCTAGTCGTAGTTTGTGGGTTAATTGGCGTGCATTGAACGTCTTAGGGCCACTTGCAGAGAAAATTGAACACTGGGTTAAGACACTAACTCGAATTAAAATGTCAGTTTCCGTATGAATCTGACGTTTACTAACTCGAGTTAGTGTCGTAACCCAGTGTCATTTTCTGTGCAAGTAGCCCTAAGAAGATATAGGTGAATAATCACCTATTGCATGTTAGTTAAAACACATCTGTATAGACCGTTCGACATTCTATATTTGAAATTTGACTTAAGACTGCACCGAGCAAACGTCGAGCGTCCAGTGGCGCCCTCATTACTTTTATTGTGTTTTCTACTTAAGTAAAGAATTTCCTTGCAATCAGACCGATACGTTTTTGTAGCGCAAGTAAAAACACAATTTATGGAATACGTGACACACTTTAATAAGATTTACCCGTTGAGTAGTCAGCTTAGCGGGAAAAGGTGGCCACTTTTTTCTGTTAAGTTGATAACTCGAAGGTGAATTGTTATTAAACTATGTGATTTACCCTAAAAGTGGTGTTTTCATTTGTAGTACAAAAACCTACTGACCAATTTCAAGAAAATACTTTGATTTTTTAATAGAAAACACAATAATAGTAAGAAGGCGTGCGCTCGGCGTAGTCTTAAATTCCATATTAGTTTTGTACACCACTACATGCAAGAAGTCATTTACTTAAGTTTTTCTTATTATACAAGTGCGAGAGGTATTACAAAGTCTTTCGGGCTAGGATAAAATCGGTTAGATTAGCATTAGAGCGTACGAGAGCGAGTGAGAGAGGCGTACAAATCCGAAGGCTGTTTCGAGAGTTATTGCACTGTATAGACCAAATCTCTAATTAGATTAGTTTTACTGATTGTTAAAATCCTAATGCATTCTAAATATCGTAATCAGATTAATCGATATCCGTGGGCATGTAATGTTTACGACGTACCCATTGATTTTCAACGCAATTGATGCATCGTTTCATTCTGTATACGAGCAGTAAGTGGTTTGCGTGCGTCTGAAAATGCTAATAGATCGATTTACTTTTGCGCAGGAGTTTCCTCCATTCACGGTAATCTCTTGTCATTAAATAAATAGACAAACTGTACATTTTTTGTAACGACGTTGGTAAATAGGTGTCTTTAACCAGACTTTCTCGAATTAATTCGTAACAGTATAATAATTTAGGGTAATCAGGATAGAAAAATAATTGCTAAATGTAAAAAATAAAAGGTCCTTTTCTTCCGGTCTTTAAGAATGACTGTTGATTTTTGCGGTGCTTCTCCACAGTGGTCTCCTTATGGGACTTACTGAATAATACTCATCGCACATTAAAATACACCGGCACTCGATAGGCACCGCTTCAGCTAAAAGGAAAACGTTAAAAATTGTACTTTGATCGGTTTTTAAGTCGTCGACGTCAAGCCCGCGCCTTAGTTTCGGCAATACAATAAATGCTAGCACAAATCAATGCTCACTTTTCAATGTTTCCCTTTGAGCTGAGGCGGTGCTAAACTAGTGCCGGGGCGTTGTAGTGTACAATGACCGATGAGTAATGACCTTTCATATTTTATTTTTTACTTTATGATTTCGTGTATAGCTACTTAAATACATATCTTGATTAAACACTTAAGTATTTAAACAAGTCGCTTAGTTAAGTCAGTTGAGTGTCTCTCTGTGGCATATGCGGGTGGTAGGACCTTGTGCAGGGTCTGTCCGGATCGCTATGACCATGTTATCTATTAACCTACCGCCAAACAGCAGTGTTCGCATTGTTGTGTTCCGGTTTGAGGATAAGACAGCCGGTGAAATGACTAGCATAGAGGCATTCCATCTTAGTCCTCAGGGTTGGCAACGCGTTTGCAGTCTTAGGATTGCATTGTAGTCTTGCGAATGCGAATGTCTATGGGTCACAGTTTCCACTTACCATCAGGTGGCCTGTGTGCTCGTTTGTCTTCTCTATGCCATAAAAAAAAGTTTCCCAAACGGATGAACCGATTCGGGCGCGGATTTTTCAAAACGAAGCTAGTTTAATCGTGGGGGTTCTTAGCTAGGCTTCAAGAAAACGCACTAAAGTTGGGGTGCAAAGACAAAGACAGTTATTGCCAGAACATAGTAATTATACAGATGTTCGTGGAACAGGATGTGCTTATGTTCTAATTTAATTAGGCATCAATGTTACTGCAGATCGTTTTAAATCAACTCCCGAGTTAAGTAAAAAAAATGGAGAGGCAAGAAGAAAGTGTTCAATGGAGTCACGCTTCACAGATCGAAGTCCCCCGTCCGGTGATAGTCCCGGTTCCGGCGCCCTATCCGGTGCGGGTGCCCATACCCAAGCCCGTAGCGGTGCCGGTTATCAAGGAACTTACCGTGCAGATCGTGAAACCGGTACCTTACCCGGTCTATAAAAAGGTCCCTTATCCGGTTGAAAAACCGGTGCCCGTGCCTGTAGTGAAACAGGTCAGTGTTTACATACTGATATCACAATACGACCTATTTATTTATGATAACCGCTTCTATAATATATTTAAGTACCTATTTACTATTGAGTTATGGGTGCGGTTTATGAGTTATATGATATGGCTGGCAGCTTTTTCCATCTATTTTACCAATATATGCTTATGTTGTTTAAATTTATATTTATATATTAAAGCAAAATGTAAAGAGTAACATAGTTATATATTTAAATGGCGTAAGGTAAGATACAATGAACTTTAAAAATGCGTTAAATTGTTGCAGCGTTAGGTTGCAATTAACGGCTTAAAAATCATATGGGATTCGACTCCATAACGTTCTAAGTGTTAGTTATATTATATAAGTTCTGTTATGTATACTTTTAACACCTACTTTTTAAAGTATTTACTACGTTCTAGTTCGTATACAGGGTAGAAAAAACGAACGGGGTGTGAAAGGGAACCTCCGTAAAGTTAATTTATACTCCACATTATTTTGTTTTGTAAATATTAATAAATGCATAAACAGATTTTATTTAAATTAAACTAAAAAAATGATTACTAGTAAAATTTACAATTATTGTATCTTGAAATTAAAGAACATAGAAGACGAAATCTAATAATTCAAATCAATCGCTTGCACCTTTAGTTTGTACCGTTCCCGACTTAGGCAAGATTGATTAAATAATCTTTTTATGCAGTCAGTTTATTTCAAATACAAAAATGTTTGAATTAAATCATCATTACTAGTTTTTTTCACCTTACTTAATATTAAGTTAAGTAAATTATAAGAGTTTAATTAACACCGGAGCCTGCCTTTTGCCAAATGTATCGTTCCCAAATTTTTCATTTGCCAATCCAATTTTATATAAATACTAGCTTCTGCCCGTGACTCCGTCCGTGTGGCACTCGTTAATATCGTAGCTCCATATAAATTTTAACCCCCCATTTCACCGCCTTAGGGGAAGACTTTCGGGAAAAAAACTATCCTATGTCCTTTCCCAGGATTCAAACTATCTTTGCACCAAATTTCACCTAAATCGGTTCAGCGGTTTAAGCGTGAAGAGGTAACAGACAGACAGACAGACAGACAGACACACTTTCGCATTTATAATATTACTATGGATGGATATGGATAGTATGGATTGCAGGATTAATTCAGTACCATCGTGTAGACCCAGTTAGTCATTGTTTTTTTATTTCCTCAAAAATCACCCAGATATTTTAGCTCTGTGAAAATTGTGACTAATAGTTTTGAGTACAAATTTAACTCCGCGCTTTAAAATCGTTAAGGCGTTAAGCCAAGAAGGAATGTCACAAAAAAACATTAAATCATACATACATAACAAAGAATAAATTAACCCTCCTGTTTCATAGTAAAAAATGAGTGTGGTATCAGACAGACATATGGAGATATAACTATAAGGTTTGACTTCGGAACCTTAACAAAGGCGAACGTTCGATGTTCTATTGCAAGTGTTGCAACTGAATGGTCAGATTGATCAAAAGGAATTTTTATCCGCATGTTTTTTTTTTGTAGCCACCAGTTTAACGTAAGATAACCTACATTAATATTAAAGATACCTACCCTGAAGAACGTCATGGTTTCAGGAGAGAATAGCATTCGAGGAAATGATACAATCGATGAAGTGAAGTTCGATGAAATGATGGGTTACAGTTTTTATTATTATTATTGGGGGCTTATATTGTAACATAACATGAATAGATACATTCTGCATTGTCCATGACATAACCGAGATGTTAGACTTCAACTACACATTTATTGTTGAAAGATCTGTAACGCGTTAATTGTGTGCGTGTCGGTTATCAAGATGCAGTCATAATAGAATGCTTCTGTTAACAAGTAGAGGTGGATACAAGAGATAATTAATTAAAATATTTTTTACTGGCATTCATTTTTGTCATTGAGAAAAATCATGACAGGTGTTGTAATCTAAGATCAGGTAGAACATTCGCACAATAGTGAACTGAATCTGAAAATACTTGAAGATTAATACGTCAGCATACCCGAATCACACACGTGACATTCGTTCATTGTAGTAGTTACACTTTCCGTGATACAATCCTCAATCACTTCCCGCTATCTTAAAGTGCCAATCTTACCCATTAATACATAAAATTGGACTACCTATTACATACCTATAGGTCAGCTTGACCGAGGAAGTACCAGTTTTTACACAGGTTAGGAAACAGTAGCACAGTCGTCATCAAATATACCTATCGGAACATATAACAAGGCACTAAAAGTATCTAAACTAGGGAATGCCATTTAACCGGTTATTGGCAGTTTTTGTATGAAAATAACCGGTTATAACCGGTTATTTGCATTCCTTAATCTAAATCCGACTAAGGGGCGTTCCGGTATTTTTGAGCAGCTTGCATGCTTTATATTTGATGGTGATTGTATTACTACTGCATTTTGTTCAGTCATCGTAGGGCCCGGATCGGATGCCCAAATCTTCGTTCCCCACCCTCCCCCTCGCCCTTTACCAAACTACCTACTTATTCCACCAAAGGTTGGCAATGCAGAAACGATTCGCCTGATGATGAGCAGCAGTAGCGATCACTTACGTGCCCATATTTGACTTTTGCACAAAAATATATAATCTCAATAATTATCAGAATTTAAGAATCTTACGGAGCGGAAAAAACAATTTTTGATCTATTCCTATTATACTTGTACATACAAAATTTAACACGTTTTGGTGATTAAACTTCGTAAGAGTTAGCAGCTTACGCAATTTTATAACACTGCTTCCATTTATAAATACCAGTATGTAAATGTTATGCTTGTTAGGTGCCCGTTCCAGTGATGAAGCCGTACCCAGTCCCAGTACCGCATGTAAGGCCGGTGTTCCACCACACGCGGCCGCACGAGGAGTTCGACGCGGAGCCCTCGGAAGAAGACGACGACTACCTCCCGCGCCCTGACAGCTACAGGACTAGCAAGAAATTGCCGTATTCTAAACGGGTTAAAAAGTAAGTGCCGTTTTGCATTAATACACTGATCTTGGCCGAGATGACCGTTTCACTTAAGACACTTCAAAGTAAGTATTGTCAAAGAATACTGTGATTCCTGACACGTCGTTACATGGGCATCTCCGCCGAAAATAATTTATTATATCGGGCCTAAGAGAACCTAGATTTAACTCAAGAATTGTCTGAGTTAGCTCGTCCTGGAATCGCCATTCACGTTGACTCAAAACATTGTGCTTTGTCTTATTTTCATGTTAATTATTCTCTGTTCGACAAAGTATTCCAGATTTCTCGTTTTTATGTGGAACATTTGTAGCATCTAGCCAATTAACTGAAGCATTGAAAGTGACTGCATTAGGCTAAAAAACTTAATTACCTACGCATTGTTTTTACCAGGCATAATTTATCAGGAAACACGGTAGCCAGTGACATTAGCGCAAACATTATAACGAAGAGTTACATAATTAAAACGTCTAAGTAAAATGACGTGCGTGTTCTTTAAAAGTTACTTAACATACTAGCAGATGTGAATCGGCAATTTACATTTCATGAATCATGCAATGGAGTTCAAAGACTTTGCGTTTTACAGTACGCGATACCGGGCGCGCAGACCTCTGAGGGCAACGCACCAGGACCGGAACAGGAGACGGTGGCCGGAGCGGAGACCTTCGTACCCCAGGGGACCCTCGGAGCCCCAACACTCGCCCTTTAGGCCCAACTACGATGAGCAAGAGTTCGAACGCAGCGACTACTACCTCCACTGCAAAAGAACTGGGAGATGCTAGTGAATAAATGGCAATGGTGGGAGAGTGATATCCTTTTAGATACTTTCTGTGTTTCTCCGTCGTTTATGTAATTATAAGGATTAGCGCCAAAATAAACAATCTCTTTAAATTAATGATTTAATTGAATTAAGTAGGTAGGTACCTATTTACGCTAAATCCTTAAGACTGCACCGAGCAAACGTCGAGCGTCCAGTGGCGCCCTCATTACTATTATTGTGTTTTCTAATTAACTAAAGAATTTCCTTGCAATCAGACGATACGGTTTTGTAGCGCAAGTAAAAACACAATTTATGGGATACGTAACAAACTTTAATAACAATTACCCTTTGAGTAGAGCAGTATAACTCGAAGGTGAATTGTTATTAAACTATGTGATATACCCTATAAGTTGTGTTTTCATTTGTAGTACAAAAACCTACCGACCAATTCCAAGAAAATACTTTAGTTTATTAGAAAACACAATAATAGTAATGACGGCGCCACTGTACATCCGGCATACGTTCGGCGCAGTCTTAATTGGTTTTTACACTCACGTAGTAGCAGAAGTTTCCGCCAATAACTTACAATGGCCTTAAGTCGTAAAACTAAAGATGATAAGAGGTATCAAAAGGTCAAGATTATTTTAATATAATAGTGGAACAATAACATAAGCTTACAATACTATTTCTTGTCCTTAACATGTTTTACCTAAAATTACCCTTTGTTATTACTACTTATTACCCGTATCATTTTCATGTGCCAATATTCTTTGCTACTAGTGAACATTTGTTAAATATTTTTTACTTAATTTTACAAAGATTAATAGCATTTTGTTATATTTGTATAGTTATATTAAGTGTTTTTCGGTTAAGTAAATATTTTATAGAAACTTGTTGTTTTTATTTAAAACCATTATGCCTTCCTAGGTGATTCCTTGTGACAAGTGACAAAAGGATTAATGTTTCCCAAGCTAAGTATTAATTTAAAATTTTAAAGTTGTGTAGTATTGTAGTTGGTGTAAGTGGTGATTTTCCGCAGCCCACTGTAGATGCAGTGTGGAGATCAACGCTCGGTCGCGCATGGCTGCGCACTTTTCCCAACGCTCCAATAAGCAGGGTGCATCCTATGCATTTGCACGTGAATCGCAGATTAACTGTTCCTGTTAATGATAACGTCATCTACGATGCTAGGGACAAATTGTCGAAGGTGCCAGGGGTATAGTGATTAATGTGATTATAGGATCAGTTGATAGAGAGTTATTTTCCTTAGTAATTACAATTAAATACATCTTGGCCCTCAGGCTTGGCAACGCAGTTTGAATCAGGATTGCTATCTTGAGATTTTAGTCTTAAGGGCTGTATCAATAAACTCATCTTAGCTGAGAGGCCCGTCACAAGATACGTCAAAGTAAATGTCAAACCATAGAACACATCTCGAGACGAGCATTTGAGTTGAGATTAGTTAGCCCTTAGAGCCGTATTAATAAACTCATCTTGGCTGAGATGCCCTTCACAAGATACGTCAAAGTAAACGTCAAACCATAGAACACTGTCATTTTTGACGCATCTCGAGACGAGCATTACAGTTGAGATTCGTTTATCAATACAGCCCTAAGACTTCAAAAGTCTAATGGGTCTCAGATTGGAGTTACCATCAGGTGGCCTGTGCGCTCGTGTGCATTCTCCCTACCAGAAAAAATAACAGTAAAATAAGTAACGAACATCTTGATGCGCAGAATGAAGATAAATATACGAGTAAATTTGCATTAACTCGAGTTTTTATATTTTTTTCACTTGCTCGTAAGATTTTCTAAGAGCTATTGCACTGTAAGCAGCTGTTAATAACTAGGATACGTGGTCAATCTAAAACTGATTTTTTTCATTCCATAGAGGACGAGCGTTTCAAATGTCCCGTGTCCAAAACAAGATGCATTTTGCGAACGTCATCAAAAATGTATAGGATTGATGGAAACAGCTGCCTTGTATTTTTTTGAAAATTGATTGTGATATATTTACATCTTATCTAAAACCATGCCATGGCTTATAAAACGTGTACCTACGTTTTGAGTTAACAGTAATTAGTTAAATTAAGGAAGTAATGTAAAAAAAAATGTGATGAGCGCGAATATTTGATCCGGAGTTATGAATGTTTTCTGTGTATTCATCTATTTATTTCCCTACATAAGTATATTTATCGTTGTTCCAGTACCTACCTACCTATAGTGCCTAAAACCCTCGAGCTTAGTTTGGGACAAGGTCAATCTATTGCCGCTGATATTTTTTTTCTCTAAATGAAAGGCATTCCAACTATATTTCTCTATAACCTAAGCAATATGACGGATGTAAATTCACATGTGAACCAATCTAAGCAATTAACCGTACGTAAACTAGTAGGATTAAGCAATGGACAAGTCAACTTTCGGATTAGTTAATTTAAATTAGGCGAAGGAGTATTAAACTTATAATCTTGTTATTCATAAAAGTGAGTATAAAGTCTTAATTGAATGCCTAATTAAATGTGTGTCTTATTTTAACAACTTGGAGCTATTAGCAGTCAGTTCACGGCCACCGGCGGTTACAGGTCACGAATTATTTCGTTACGAGTTTTCAAGCCGTTCTCTTCGGCGATGATACTTTTCTCACCACTTGCAAGGTCATTTTTGTTTGCACTTATAAACTAGTTTTTTCTTAATTAAATATTTAACTTTGCTATAATTAACATCGCAGATTATTCTCATGTTCCAAACTAGCGATTCACCCCCGGTTGGATATTTAGATTTTAAAGTGCTATCTATGACTCTACCTCAGTTAAGTTGGATGAAATGGAGTATAAAACATATTATCTGTTTTATTTTTGTTTCCATATTTCAATTCATCTAACACCCGACATTTTTTCATTGGGTTAAAGTTAGCGATACAATCGCTGAGAATGGTTTAGAAGTTTCCCCTATGCAAAATATTAGTTTCACAAAAACTTTCTTCTTACTATTCATAGCCTGTGTTTAACAGTAATTACTTAGTTATTACTTGAATTATTTAACAGTTACTGGCACTGCAAGAAGCATTGTTTGGATTCAAAACTGGCTTATTCAGTTTCACGTCTTTGTTTACGGGTTGCATGTGATAGTTACAGATCAGATTTTGATTATGTTGAATGCTTTTTATTATTACACTTATTTAGTTCATAAGGTATCCCAGAAATCACTTATAATACTAAAACAACAACCCGTGTTGAGCTGATGTCGCCTTGACATTTTTAAAAAGTTGGTTTATGTTTGTGGTTTATTAACATGAATATTAATAAAAAGTCTCATTTGTTTAGATATTGTGAAATTAAACTGTTTTAGAAGTTAACTTAGGGTTAATTAATGAAGTGTATCTACACGGAAATATCATATTTAGGCTGGGTATTATAAAGATCCCTTAGATCAAATTTCGGTCAGGACTCAGGAATGTCAAAACTTGTATGAAGTTACTAAAATTTGATTTGACATATTTACTAACTGACGTTTATTAAACCGAGCCAAACTGCCGCACTCAGAGACGCCAATTAAATTTAATTCTTGTTTAGTGACGTGATGTCTTATTTTATTGCTATAGCAAAGAAAGTGACAGCAGCAACTTTAATCAAGCACTACATTAATTTGACGTCTCTGAGTTCGGCAGTTAGTCAGCTAAGTAACTTTTTGAGATATATCGCGATTTCAAAATTTGGAATCATATAATTTCGTACGTAATTCTCATGTAGAGGTTTTATAAAGTGACAAAATATTACAAAGTTATATTAAGATTGATTGATTGATTTGAGATTAAATAAAAAACCGGGCAAGCGCGGTCGGATCATGCTCATACTCAGAAAAATAACAAAGTATAAACTATTTTTTACTTTAAGTTATATCGTTCCGTTTTAGATGATTTTTAGTAGGTATACCTAAACTATTCGCCTGTATCTCAAGAAACAATCAAGTCTACTTTGTCGTGATGGGTAGTTTTTCTTCCAAATTCGTTACACGATACGCTCGTTCCTTTCACGATATTTTCCACATTTTTAGTACTTACGTATAGTTTTGGCGGTAAGGATACAATATATCCTAAACGGTGGTCCTCAAATCTAACGATTGATAATGATATACCGTAAAACGGGATGAGTAGGGACACAACCTAAAATTACGCATATGTTACCAATTATGAGACTGAAATTATTTCCAATAGACGTAACGTGATTGTCCATTTAATATTTGTTCTTATTCGTAACAAGTTATGACTGGTTTTATGTTCTGTCCCTACTCACCGCTTAATTCCTTCTCATCCCGTTTTACGGTACTCAGTAACATTTAAGAGATAAATAACTCGCTTCTTTTTTAAACTTGTACAGTCGACTACAAATAGATGTATTCACTTTTGGAGTTATTACAATGCAACAAGGTGAAAAAGTGGATGGAAGTGGAAGTGTCTTTGTAGTCGACTGTACCTAATATGAATATTCTCCAAACTGTCATTACTAGGACTATATTTAACTCAGATAATATAAAAACCGGGTTGTGGGTGAGATTTAATCCCTTCTACTTTCCCGTCAGCTTTATATCTACCCAACGACACAAACATTTTTTTTGTCCTTAACACATACGCCTTTTAATTAAGTCGAGGTTGACTATCGCTCTTGTTTTACTGAAAAAAGACAATATCATGTGTAAAACACTCGTGTTATCCCCACGATACTTAAAATGGACAATACTCGCCCATAAGTAAGTTAATAACATGAGTAAGACAAGCCTCAAGGAATATGTAAACTGGTTTTCATTTTACATTGAACAATAGCATAATGATTGTTAACTATGTAAAACTGAGATAGTATCAGTCTTACGTTCACATTCAGTGCCGGACTCAGGTCTTGATTGAACCGATGTAGCTTCAACCGTTGAATCTGTTAAGGTGCTTAGTTACTTTCAACATTGCAATAAAGACCTCTCTTTGGGAGCTTTTTACAGTGCTACGTGAAATTCAGTCATTATGTATTCGTTTTACTTTTTACCGGATAAAAACGTTACCTACCCATAATTTACGTAAGGATTTTTGAACTCTTCCAAACGCCTTACGCGATTATGGTGATGCTTTCACCGCGTTAAAAAGACGATTTAGGCATTTTTTATTTAAAATTTCCAAAAACATCCAGGCACTACCGAAGTTCTCCCTTCGGCCGGTTTTTAAATTCAGTCAATTTAAATAAATTCTCACTCGGTGCCCGGTGATAAGGTTATGTTAGGGTCCGTGACCTCGTCCAAGGTGGGAGAAGGAACATCTCAGGTGCTTTAGTCGGTGTGAGTCCGAAATAACCACTCGCCCCCCTCCGGATTAGTTGGTATCCATAATACTACAGGGCCTAGTTAAGAATATAGCAATTATCTGTAATTGTTAGCGAATATAGAAAAAGAAAAATATAATTTTATAATGTTAATGAATATAAAGTATTAATAAAAAAACATAGAACTTTCATCTTTGAATGTAGGTAGTTGTTTTTTGAGTAAGAATCTTTTTTTTTATGATTTCTAGTCCATAGAAACACCACAGTTAACAGCGCTTGCATCTTGGCTAGGCCTACAGATGTTTTGTGAAAAAAAGGATTTGTCAGGACACCTGCGCCACAGGTGCAATCGCCTTAATAACGCACGTCTATAAGTAGTGCAATCCTTGGACGTTTTTGCTTAGTTATACTTTACAACTGCATATTCTAGGTCAACTAGGTACTGTTAGTGCCCATAGCTCCGTTTCACATAACAAGTCTATCAAAAAGGAAGCTTATTAAACGTCGTCTATATACATATACATTAATGCTTATGTCATTTATACACATAAAGGGGCCCATTCGGATCAAATGTCTCTAATTTTAAATATTTGTAAACCTAAACTTACAAACGTCAAACTCAATTCTAGTGGAATAAGAATAAAGTTTGAGGTTTACAAATTTAAGTTTACTGCAATTAAAATTAGAGAACGGTATCCAAAACGGCCACAATACTGATGCGAATTGGTCCCATAAACACTCGTCCTTAAAAATCTGTATTTTGTATAAATAAGGAGTTGAATCTTGTGTACCTACGGCCCTTTGGGCAAAATAATTTTCATTTCTCTAATGAATCTTTTAAAAATGTTTGTTCAATATGTCACATTGCACACTCAATTTATAGCATAACCAGTTAGGTTTGTTTAGGTTTAAATTAGGTTAGCAGAATAGAAGCCCCGGCGCAACGGGCCTTCGTCGGCTGTGTCATGAAAAAAAAACAACGCATCGACTTTCAGTAAAACAAATACCAAGTGAGTTTCTTAGCGATGTTAGTTTAGGCACGATGCAACTCATAAGCTTTATTTTATTTTCGTAAAAATTTTTACGCCAACTGAAATATTTGACTACATGAAATAAGTTAAAATGAAACATGACTAAGTACTTATTTGCTAAACAATCATTTGGCAAAAGTACCTAATTTGCAATAAGTTGATTTTATGAAGTATGATTTTTTCCAAATGATAACTTGTGTAAACTGGGTTTTTTAAAGCTTACTTTCTACCTATTTAGATATTAATTTTGTTCTATAGGGGCTATCACACGCAACTCTAGTTGCACAAAGCAGTTGAGCGGTTAGATGTGATTTAGTCGACCCAGTAGTGATGTGATCCTACGCAGTTTTGATAACAGTGTATTACGAGGTATGGTAGAGTAAATACGTCTTGCCTTGTATATTTTGGGAACGTGAGTGTAAGAGACAGAGCTTAGCAGCTATATCGCTCTGTCCTTTTCTCTCAGCGTAAACTGAATTGCATAGCTGTGTCATAATAACCCCCCTAAACTAATACTATGAGCGCACAAGTACCAGAAAATACACACTCTTTTTCTTTTGTCATATCTGTCAAAACCTACTGATACTGTACTGTATTGTATACAAAAAACTTGTAGGTTAACCAGCATAAGTTGATCTTCGCATTAAAATGGCTGCTAAGAATATAGCGATTAAAAAAAGGGATTAGATGGCGAGTTTGACGTCGAACTCAATCCTGTTGGAAAAAAACATGAGTATTGTCGTTACTTATCTAGGGTTGAGATCTTTTGGTATTACACTATACTCTTAGGTTGAGATATAATCAATCCTCTTCGAAATAAGTACAACATACTCTCCACCACCACTGTTCCAAGTTCCAACCGTGGTGGTTTTGCCGTAGCTCTTTTAATTTTCAGTAGTTTTTAATTTACCATTGGTTTTTTTTTTTTTTTTTATGGCATAGAGAAGACAAACGAGCACACAGGCCGCCTGATGGTAAGTGGAAACTGTGACCCATAGACATTCACATTCACAAGACTGCAATGCAATCCTAAGACTGCAAATGCGTTGCCAACCCTGAGGACTAAGATGGAATGCCTCTATGCTAGTCATTTCACCGGCTGTCTTATCCCCAAACCGGAACACAACAATGCGAACAATGCTGTTTGGCGGTAGGTTAATGGATAAGACGGTGGTAGCGATCCGGACGGACCCTGCACAAGGTCCTACCACCCGCAAAATGTTTTATGTAGATGTTGTACAATATAATGTACAAATACGAGGAATGCTGGTAACAAAATAGGGAAACTAAGAGGTCTTAGTAATCCTATCGGGAATTTGTGTGAATATTGTACAATTGTTCATAAACAGCTAAAACTTGATTAAAAACTGTATACCTATGAGTGCGTTCTCGTATCGTGCTCTCAGTCTGTACTACCAACCCTAATTACAAGGTTGCTCTAAGGCAGTTTTTTATCTCTTTTGCAAAAACCACAAGTCTTTTATTATTCCCTAGTAGTCCCTAGTAGTTTATTTTTCTACCTATTATTATTTGTAGTTTTGGCTGCTGGGGGAGGGTTACACTTTCCTCTAAAACAAATTACGCTTTAAATCTTAATATTTCACAAACGGATCCCTTAATCGAAAAAAAGTTTTCTCAAAACCTCAATATTTTAAAAGACGTATCCTACGGCACCCCATGGGTAGACAAGAAAAAAATAAAACTACCCCACGTTACGTGTAGGGGAGGTAACCTAAAATATATTTTAAATATTTTATTTTACCTCTTTGTCGGCGTGACTAATATGTAAAGGTATTCATGCCAAATAAGAGTTTCCCAGAACTAATATTCTCTGAGATAAGTTGCGGACGGACGGACGGACATGGCGAAACTATAAGGGATTCTAGTTTGACTACGGAGCCCTAAAAACAAGCACTTAACTAAATACAATAATTATCGTCTTTTAAAACATAAAAAGTTAAATTGTTGCTGGTCGATTAGTTTTTGCGCGATGATGGTCAAACAAAGAAACACGCAGATATAAAAACAACCGGTAATTCATAGTCAGGGACACTTTAAACACCATATCGCAACCTCCACAAATAACGTGCATCTCTTACAGATTTATAACAGTAGATATTAAAAAAAACTAGTGCCAAAACATACGACATCGTATTTGGTCGGAAAAGCTCGTATTTATCTTTCATGCATTCTCAGCTGACTCGAGTATCCACCGATAAATTAATAAAGAAACCCAGATGCATACGAACCTATCTGACAAAATACGTGTCGTGTCATGGATTATCACACTGGCATGTTTTTATAATGATACCGTTGTTTGAAAATACAATACAGCGATACTACATATTAACTTTTCTTTTTGGGGGCTCTTTTAGACAAGATACCTACATGACACTAACGTTTTCGATTTTGGAAAACTGACAAAATGTATTGACGTAAGCTAACGGACCATCCCGTTGGTTGCTCATGTCAACTCCTTATATTTTGTCAGTTTTCGAAAATCACTATCGTACCGTCATGCATATTGTTTAGGCATAAGTAAATGTAGGTAAAAAAAAATAACGAGACACGACATCACTTTTTAAGACTGCGCCGAGCGTCCAGTGGCGCCCTCATTACTGTTATTGGGTTTTCTAATTAACTAACGAATTTCCTTGGAACCAAACAAAATGTGTTTGTAGCGCAAGTATAAACACAATTTATGGGATACGTAACAAACTTTAATAACAATTACCCTGTGAGTAGTCAGCTTAACGGGAAAAGGTGACCACTTTTTTTCGTTAAGTTAATAACTCGAAGGTGAATTGTTATTAAACTATATGATATACCCTATAAGTTGTGTTTTTATTTGTAGTACAAACACATTTCGTCCAATTTCAAGAAAATACTTTAGTTTATTAGAAAACAAAATAAAAGTAATGAGGGCCTCACTGGACGCTCGGCGCAGTCTTAAAGTTTAAACTAAAAAAAAACAGTTGATAATACTTAATTAATTGAGATATATAATACTTTAGATATATTAGACAAAGGTTATATCAATAGAACTATATGTATAAATAGACTAATTAGAATTGATAAATGAGTCAAGAGGCTTATATTATTATTAGTATTATTACAATACTTAGTTCTCGGTTTATGAATCAACATACATTCTAAATTGCACAGCCTCACAAATTGTGATTACAGCAAACAAAATTATTTAAATAGGTAATAAACTTTAGAATGACCGTTTTAAATATAAAAAAACACCCGCCTTGCACTCCAATGCCTTTATTTTTTAACCAACTTCAAAAAAGTATGCTTTTAAAATACTTTTAAAGTATGTTCACCGATTTCTCCGTTAATTGTGGACCGATTGTAAAATGGTAGGTAATAGATCAGTCCAACTGAAGTCGGCGACTCACAATATGAGTTACCACCACCTACCATTTTTAAACCATTGTAAAATTACATGTAAAATATGGTCATTCGAAATCCATTCCATTGAATTAAGCTGGAATGATCTCCCTGCTCGTATCCAAGGAGTGCCCAGCAGGGAAGTACACCTTTAAGCGCAAGCTTAAGGGCTATTTGTTGACTCTCCAGAAATCCTAGCCCTCATCCAGCATTTACACACATTATTATTTCAATCTGTTGCTCTTAAAATTACCCTTTAATTAATGTTTACATAGTTAGTTATATGAAGTATGGATATCATTAATTATGTGGGTATACGATTTATCATTATTGTTTTCTCATTTATTTTTCAACTAGTAGGTAATATTAGGTACATAAGTAGTTTACAAACACGTATAATATAGTATGTTGGTACAGCGTTCAATGAGTCACTGCCGTACGGGCTGAAAATTAGCGCTGTAGGTGTCTGACACCTCAGCATTTTGCTAAGCCAATATCCGTTTCACCGCCGCGAGGACACACATTACGTGCTGTTCCTCTTAAGTACCTTCACTATTTCCTTTAATCATTTGTATATTTGAGTTTCTCATGGTAAGTGAATAGATATATGTCTTTCTTCTTCTTCGTCTTCTGGTACATGGTGATCACCGGGGTTAGAATTACCGGTACCTTACGATCACGATTCGACCCCCTAAGCCACTAGGGCATTGCTTCTCCACATGCAAGTCCACGGCAGCCTAGCGGGTCGGCACTGGTAGAATTATAAAATTATAATCACAATAAAAACTGGTACGAATGAGCTGCGAATGAATAGGTGGCGGATGTGTCAGTCACGGGACCCGGCCTTGAATTATCCGAGTCCAATTCACAACATCACAGTCATGATCCCAATACCTTCGTCTGCTTGACGAGGTAATCATGTAATTGGCTGTTCGCCAAAATCACGTAAAGCTACAGTGGGTTTGTTTAGATATCCTATCAAATTAGAGTCAGGAAATTTGGATAATTATTCAAAGCGATGCTGAGGTTATTACAATTGCAACCTGATACTTTTTAATTGTAACCACGTTGTAAGTAAGAAAATAAAAACAGGAGAATAGCTACGTTACACAAATACACACATGTACAATAACAACAAAGACAAACGCACTACGGTTTTATAACACTACCACCGCACCGTGGCAAACGTAGCTTAATCGAGTCAAGGCGCGCGCGAAAACTAACGGATCGCAAATCAACTTTACCTATAACTTATAGCAATAAATGACTGCGGACTAATTTAAATACCAAAATTGAGTGAGCATTCAATTCCAAGCGCGTTCAGTGAAGTTGTAGCGAATATATAAAGGTTGTGGAGACCTCGAACTGTTTAGTCTGTCTTCGTGGCCCTCCCGAACCGGTCGGCGCTGACCTCACATCGCTCACAGCGCTTGATCAACATTCAAACTGCAATAACGCGTAAGTTAAATATTATATTATTCCTAGTTTATCTATGGGACAGAAAAGTTAGATCAACTTTGCGCACATTGATTAAAATGGCCCCAAAAGCAAGTTAATGGATATTGTCTACATAGAGGAAACATAAAATAAATACTTAGTAACTCTCTTCTATATTGACAGACGTACGATGAAACTAATTATCAGTTGTTTTGGCTGTCAGAAAATGTATTTGTGCTGCGGTTTCATGTGCAACAGTTACTTTAAATCCTGTTTTGTGAAATGCAAAATTTAGTTTAAATGCTATGCGTATTTTGGCACAATCTCTCTTAGAGGCTGAATAAACCTCATAACATAACAAAAAACACATTAATTTATTTTATGGGAATACCATTAATGTGAAATTTAATTAACTTCTTCTCGTTTATAGCTTTTAGTAGTGATTAATTAGTAAATCATTAGTGGAGCCACAGGTACGGACGTAGGTTTTTAAGGAATGTTTAATCACACGGATTTGATTTAGCCAGGAAATAGCTAGTAGGTATTGGTATATAGGCATGCATTAACCATGGAAGGTCATCCATACAGGTTTTTTCCACCGCTAACAGAAGGCTCGAAGTGTTCGAACCCAGTGCAAAGGAGTTCCAAGATTTGAAGAGAAGTGCTTTTAAGTTAATTTCTAGCGACGCAAACATTTGATCAACAAAAAATAAGTTACCACATTTAGCCACCGAAACCCCGCTATTTAAGGGCCCGTAGCCCGTGGACCACCCGCCACATAACAGACAGAACCAAACTCAACAGAATATGTATGTCCGTGTGACCCATCAACAAAAGATTTACCCAAAGGCAGTTTTACAGATCTGGGCCAGTTTCTAGGTATAAAGATTTCATGGATCTGACTAGCTTTTGCCTGGGACTACGTCCACGTATAAGTTGTTTATCGCAATTCCTTCGGGAACGGTTCGATTTTCCTGGACTAACCAGAGCCCAATTTCGTTCGGGATATAAACTATCTTTGGCTTTGATCGGTTGAGGCGTTGAAAAAACTTAACAAACAAATAACGAAAATTTCACGGTTACATATACCTACTAATAAGGATAGTGATAAGGATCTATGCAGGTAAACTACATGGGTTATTATGTTTCATTTAATTATTAAGACTATTCATTATCTTTGTGTAGAGGATATACTTAAATAGAAACATGTAAATTAGGTGCGCTATACAAAATACATAAATACACATAATAAGTACTCGTGAATAAAAATATATAAAAACTGCAACACATAATGATTACTTCAGTCTTACAATACAATACAATTTATAATAAACTACAACCTTGAGTAGACCAATTCTAAAGACTATATCAAAAGGATCCATTAAATTAGAAAGAAGCATTGAAAACAAAATGCATCGGGTATAAAGTCACTTTGATTCTCTTTGTACATTCGCGACGCAGGGTTGTGCAGGTTATGCAACCCGTCACAGTTCCCATGCTATCCGAATACATAACTGGCTCGATCTGCTTAGATAAGGAAGAGTCGCTGTTGTAAACCACCCAACTTGTCGTTTCCCAATAATAAGATCACAAGCCATCCGCAAAAACGTGAGCACGCCATCTTTATTATGAGCTCGTCGCTCCGCTACACAATGCTGTCATTACCATGTTACCACACCGTGGCAGGGCTTGCCTATTGATGAGGTCTAAGCTATAAACAAAAAACTTTTTTTTCACCATGGAAAATACTGGCTTCATTTGACGAGTTAATTAGTTATATTACAGGAAAAACCGAAGATTATTACAACCACTGATCCACACCGCAACCATTATAATTGTCTGAGTCATGAAGTCATGATCTATCTAACGCTTAACTAGTGTGGTTAACGTTCTTTGTTGGTTTCAGATTAAACATGCGTGCATTTAGTTTTATAATAGCACTTGCCGTGCTGGCGGCATGTGAAGCAGCGACACCACAGCTTCGCTTTGCGTGGAAAAAAATAGATTATACCTGGGACTCGCCCGCTGATCGGGAAAATGCAGTGGCCAGTGGAAATTTCGTTCAAGACCATAATTTAATCCTCGGGTTGGCGAGGTGGAAGAACAAGCTATTCATCACAGTTCCCAGATGGAAGAACGGAGTCGCTTCCTCGCTCAACTATATAGACGTGGACGGAGCCCAAGACCAACTACTGAAGCCGTATCCTTCTATGAAGGACAACCTTGTCCCGGATGATGCGAAGGAGCTCCCCTCCAATAAGTCTATCATCTCAGTATTCAGGGTTTACGTCGACCCTTGTGACAGATTATGGGTTATAGATTCCGGATTAGCCGATATATACGGTAAATGAATAAGCATTGGTTACTTTGCTGTTTGATACATATATCAATAAAGCTGCAAAAGCGCTGGAGCCGGAGGCAACGCAGTGCGACGCGTTAATTCCTATACGGAAAACGCCTCCTCTAGCCTTTCGAAAAACTTTTAGGTAGGGGAACGTGCCTCACGCCGCTGCTTCCGGTCTCAGACCCTTGGCGGCTTCAAAGTAGAGTAAATTCCCGTAAGTCCCGTAACACAAAAGACCATTTAATATAATACGTAACTCGATTTAAAGTTAATTACAATTAGAATTAGAGAAGTCCTTGTAACCTATTCGCAACAAAAGACTCGAATAATTATTGATTTAGCAATTACGTGTAAGGAAAGTTCCATTCTATAAAATGATTTACTGTTTTTATAGATAGGTACGAGCCGATTACTACCTACTACGAAGTATGATGTGAAACTAATTACGAATTTTAATGCAGGTGCCGGAAACTCAATAGCTGGGCCATCCCTAGCGATCTTCGACTTAAACACGGATCAACTGCTCCACCGATATTTCTTCAAAGTGTCTGATATGAAGGAAGACTCGTTCTTTGCTAATGTTGTAAGTATTTTTTTATACCTGTTAAATATTACATATTAAATTTATTTGTTTTTTTTTCGCATGTATTTTTTAAACATGGTTGATCTCGAAAATCAAAAGTATTTTTAAATTTGAATTGAATGAATTTTTAGAAACCTGTAAATACTCTAATATATACACTAATAATTTCAGGTCGTTGATGTAGACAAAGATACTTGCGACAACGCGTTCGCGTACGTGCCTGACTTGGGTGCCTATGGTGTGGTCGTCTTCAGCTTGAAGCAGAACGACTCTTGGCGCATTGCCCACCACTACTTCCACTTCGAGCCTCTCGCGGGGTCCTACAAAGTTGGAGGCGTAGAGTTCCACTGGACTGACGGAGTATTCGCTCTAGCTCTCTCTGAACCTAGGGATCACGGGTAAGACTCAAGCACAAAGACCTTGCTTTTTGCTCTGTAACGTGATCTACAATCGCTAAAGTTTTTGCAATTTTTATTTATAGACTTTTTTCTTGGAGACTGTTGATTGTGTACGTTCTCAAATCTACGAAACTTGTTCTCAACTTATGTACAAATGACAAACAATATTAGAGTCGTTTTCCTTGTTTTATCTGGGTACAAAACCCAAACGATGTTCCGGCGTAACTTGTTTTTAATCGGAGAGGAAAAAAATATGATCGCTCTCTAAGGGTGCGGAGAAAACATCGGATCAAGAATTTAAGGTCAACGATTATTTTATTCACAATGCGAAACTTTATTTATAATTGGCCAATTTCTCATTTGCTTTCGTTTAATTTATTCATTCTTTATTGCAGGTACCGTACGATGTTCTTCCACGCGTTCTCGAGTACCAAGGAGTTCTGTGTGTCCACGGAGCTGCTGCGAAACTACACACACATCGACAAGACCGAGGCGTTCCATGACTTCAAGGTTTGCATACTAAACACACACTGGCTGTACTGTAAGCTCACTGATTGCGACACGTACTTGCCTATTCAAGCCCGCTCCGTGATCCTCGGACTGATTCAAATCAAAGCCAAGAACAGCCACGTAATATAAAACTCGATGTTAGGCCTTCAGTAGTGTAATTCTCTAAGTAACACAAAAGTTTGTCGATTAGATCTAGCAAATGAAAGGCTAATTGACTAGTAGTAGCGTAACAAAAAACTGCCGTGTCTCTTATTTATATTGGTAATGAGTAATGAAATGACTAATGATGGACCTAGGTTAGTCGTTTAAATTGAATTGGGTTCAAAAACAGCGTAAACACAAATCTTTATATTGATTTAATTAATAGGAAGATGAGCTACTGATAAAGTATTTTATGCATACGGTAACTGTTTATGGAAGGTTAAGGATACAACTACCTAAATACCTTCGTTTTTACGTGACCTAAGAAGGATACCTGTTCAATTATTTGAAAGGTGAATTGCAGCCAAACTTCCGGTCTGCTTTAAAAAACTGGTCCATACGGCCTTTATTCGCCAATATTGCCAAGATTTTAATTAGTTTATTTTTTTTGCCATTCGTTATACTCGCAGTGGTCAAAGTGACGAATGTCAGAAACTGAAAATAAAACAGACTACCTACCTATTCGTCGAAACGTCTATGAAATACAGACAACGTTTTCATGGAATACATATTTACCAATGATAGTACCAACGAATTTTAAAATCCCTCAAAACCTATTTCGCTGACGCAAGATAAAAAACTACTTGGTTATAAATAAATTATAACAAGAGAAACAAATTCGCATCGTGACAATGATATATTTTTTCAGTTGTTGGGTGACCGAGGTGAGCGCACGCAGTCCTCTGCCAGCTTCTACGATCCCCGGACGAGTGTTCTTTTCTACACACAGGTAAGACAATTCTAAAATATAAATAAAGAATATCGTGACCTTTTATAAAGTATTATACCTAGGAGGGGTCTCCTTACTAATATTATTGATGCAAAAAACTGTTTTTATTTGCTCCTTTGGTTTCACGCTTTATTTATTGCCTTGATGGACATGGAATTGGAATCCGGACTCGTAGGGTAGGGGTCAAAAGTCACAAATATATCTACGTTCCAAATTCGTCAAAAATATCATATTAAATACACGCCCCTATTCCACTGATAATAAGATCTATGTTTACATATATTTGGCGAGATGACTGTATAGATATTTATTTTTACCCCGAAAAATTTGACAGTTCCAGACGACGGTGCTTTACGGGTAAAACCTAGCCTTAGTACCAAACAACCCCAGCCAAAAAGTTAGGCAGATGAAGCAGGCAGCAAATCTCGTCCGAGCTGTTAAAGCTCCAAACGACAGGAGGGGACTGAAAAAAAATATTGTTGTATGAATAGGTTTACCTACTACCAACATGTCAAAGCTTTGATATATTACGATGCGTCTTTTGTGATCGTAAGACTTGTTCAACCGTTTCTTAGTCTATTTTTAAATACGAGTACAATCATAATATAGGAAAATGAGAATTAAATAACTCTATTACAAATAATAACTTTACACCGACTATTGCCATCAGTTGAAATGCGCTTGTTAGCATGTAATCACTCACCGTTATCACCGTAACGGATTCATTTGGTTCTAGGCGCGGAAATGTACTATCAAGGTGTAAACCTTGCACTTTACTTACCGTTTTCAAACAACGGATCAACAGGCAATTAGACATTTAAGTAGTAAAAGTATTTACCGCATTTCACAGTAGCGCAGTCTCAGCACAGTTTGTCCTTTGGTTGACTTAAACTTACTTTTGGTTGTATTCAACATACCTAGTTAAATTATTAAAACTCGACGTAATTCGTTTAGCTCGACGTTTTAACTTTCTTCAACAATGTATTGTTTTCAATTCATGAAGATGGTCCTTGAAGTACTACGTAATTTCACCACCACCGCAACCATCTAACGTCAATTTGAGTAACGGGGCGCGTATTTTTTGGACTAAAAGTATGATAGCTTCTCATGAAGTGCCAACATTAATCTGAAATCTAGCTTTTCAAGTATGCTGAACATGCAAGCTAATCATAACAAATTCATAACAAAACGTTACCACAAAGAAGCGTTTGGAAGCTCTTCCCTAGCACTGTGCAGTTATGCTGGTTACGCAAACGTAAGAAAAGTACAGAACTAAGGTCAAATTACTAGCTTTTATTTGGACAGCACAGCGTCTGGGTGTTGCGTTGAGGGTCCAGTAACTTAAGTAGTTTTGTACATCCAAAAATGTGTTGAACCATATCGCAATGAGATCATATATAAAACGCCCAACCACTATTTCAAGAGTGTGAACATTTAATTGCATTACTATATTGTTCTACGATAGTACGTGAAGTGAACAAATTACCTTGACTGTACGTGTTTCATAGAGGTCGTCCAAGAACTCGCCTTAACCGGGGTAAAGAATAACACTACATCGTGCCATTGACATTGAAGTTGAACGTGACGCAACGCCTACTCGTTGCAATTTTATGCAAAGACTGGTTTTTGTTACGGTCATCGAGTTTCGGACGTGTATACATTATCATTTCTTTGTTTGTTAGTGCGCCAAGATTTCATTTCGTTTCTGGAAAAAACACTTACACGGTATCCTTTCAGATTTCGAGGTTTATAGAATTTTGAAGCAACCATTTTCAAAATCTAACTTCGGACTAAATTCGTCCCTTTCTTTAGAGATTTAGTTAAAACCACTAGGTACCAAACGAGTAAAAGGGATACGGTCTCCGAAATTTCAAATTTAATGCTTCATGGTAACCATCCTTGAAGGCCACGAGTTACAGATACATCGGCTTGCATTGCATCACATTGCAGTTAGAGGAGCTGGGTTACATGCAAGTGAAAACGAATTATGCCGTACAAAGCACCGAGTTGGCACGTTCGACCTGAATCGCTGTTTTGTTAGGAAGAGCACCTTCTGTTCTTGTTGTTGTTTATCCCATGATTCTGGTGCGATGATGATTTTCGGTGTCCAGGTGAACCGCGACGGCGTGGGCTGCTGGAACGTGAACAAGCCGTACACGCCGGAGACCAACCCGCTACTCTTCAGCGATCCCAGCCTCTACGAGTTTCCCAACGATCTGAAGGTAAGGCTGCACACTACAATAGCATGACATTTTGAGGGTCAAGAACTTGATAGCTTTGGAAGTTTGAAGTTTAATTGTGATTGACTGTTCCCCTACCTATCAAATATATACATACATACATAAACTCATACCTTCATTCCCAGAGTGGGGTAGGCAGAGCTACAGAATTGACAACAACTCTAAAAACTTGTTGCTCAAATATATTAAGCATTAAATGCTGATAATGGTTTATGGTTTGACCTCAAGTATAGAAAAATATGACACATAAATTTTGCAATACACATTTTGTTAAAACATTCTTTAAATAGATACATTTTGCACGAAGTAAGTTTCTCATTGAGTATTTATTCCATAGGTCGACAGCGAAGGAACCCTCTGGCTGCTTACCGACAAACTCCCCAAGTTCCTTTACAAGAAGCTGGATCCCAACGAGATCAACTACAGGATATTCAGCATAAGTACCGTCGAAGCCGTCGCCGGCACCGCTTGCCAGCAAGCTTAATAAAAAGTCTTCACTTGATTTCTGTATTAACCCTTATTTATAAAATGGAATAACAAAGGCTTCCTGATATGTATTTGTAGTCAGTCAACTCTGCCGTGAGCATCGTAGTTTTGTTTACTTACATCAACCCGTAAAGGGTTCCCAGAGTAAATAAAACATTCATTGTACCAGGCATACCACCTTAGTCTTGAGGTTGCCTATGCATTTGCTGTCGTGAGATTGCATAATGTGTATGGGCTATAGATCCCCTTTACGATCTGGGGGCCTAAGTACGTTCTTTTTTGCCTTCTTCATGCCATGAGAGAACATGTCTAGTTCATGACTAAGTATCGTAAGTAAGCCGTTTGTTTTCCCATTTTATTTGTGATTTCTTACGAAAGTTACATAGTTTGTTGTATAGTTTGATCTCCATCCTTAAATAATGTTAACGGAAAGTTGTAGAACTGAAATGATACCTACGATGTATGCTTAAATACCGCAGCCTCTACTATCAGTTTGGTTGTTTGTTATGTAAAGTAACATGCTCACTCAAATGATTGTTCATAATAACACCGTTTAATTATGAAACAGTTTGCTATTCATTAAAGAAAGTAAGTACAAAATTTTGCCTTTAATTTTAGGTTTTGTTGTAAGATTATAGTATTAATACAAAATGTAGCAGCTATAAGAAAGTTATATGTTTTCTGTTACTCATTACACAAATTAGCATAGCTTTCTCATTACAGCTGTTATAAGTAAAATAAACTTGGTTTTTTATTTCTTCACCGATTGAGATATACCAAAAAAAAATACTTCTTGCTTTTACATTTTTATTCGAAGGAATAGCTTTTTCTAAGGATCTAAGGATCTTTTTCTATGACAAAATGGCAGAGTTATTTAGAAAGACGATTTTTTACTATGTGCGATCTGTTTTAAAAGTCATTTAATAGAGGAACGTCATTCAAACATAATGTAAACATACAATCGCAATACGATTTATTTATTAATTCAGAGCATACAACCATTGCTTACTACCTAGACCTCAATTATTACAACACTTCCTGCATGACCCTTATTACTAGACTAGATTTACTTAACACAATCACATTATATTTGAAAAGGCTGATTTGGAAAACCTCACCACAGACATTATTAAAATTTATCATACACTAGCGACCCGCCCTCGCTTCGCTTCGGTTTATTTGAGTATTCTATAACACACGTACATAAAACAAAATTTATTATACATAAAAACCCTCCTCTTGAGTCACTCTATCTACTAAAAAAAACCGCATCAAAATCTGTTGCGTAGTTTTAAAGATCTAAGCATACATAGGAACAGACAGCGGGAAGCGACTTTGTTTTATACTATGTAGTGATGATAACTCCACAGACGGGTTTTGAAATAGGCACTATTTGTCTCGTTCTCGTTCGTGTGCTCTTTACTCGTTTGCTCGGTTTCGCTCATACGTTCAAAAATTGCTACTGACCTAAAGGACCGAAGACCGATTAAGATTGTTTACGAATGACTTAGGGCCTGTTGTTTGATCAGTAGTTAAACTAACTAATTGTTAAAATTTGAAAAAGGAATCGAAAATTTGAAGGAATCTCAAGGAAATTTGTCAAATTTTCAATTCCTTTTTCGAATTTTAACGATTAGTTAGTTTAACTACTGATCAAACAACAGGCCCTAAGTAGTTCCCTTTGGTCTGTGACGGGAATTCATTCCTTTAGTTCTTAGATCCTGACCGACTCAAGACTAATGGTGACCCGTTCTTTCAGAGCAGATATCTCTAAACAGCCCAACCGACTTCCATCAAATCTATCCAAGAACCACCGCTAGAAAACCCGCATCCTAGGTTCACCCGTTTAAGAGCTACAGTCGCACAGACAGACACATACACACACGTAGCGGTCAAAGTAACACCCTTCTTGCGTCGGGGTTTAAAAATACGAGTAAGGAGAACGGTAAACAAAAATGAGCACTTGACATGTCGTACTAAACAATGACAATGAGAATCAAAATGACAAGGTTCTAAGTTAGCTCAACTTTTTACTGCCCGTCTGAACTTATCGAAATTGGGTTTATGGTTTGACCTTGAGGATTGTTACTGTCGCACGATTTTAACTCATTAACCAATAGATCTTTGAGATAAGGTTCAGTAAATATTTTAATAGTGCAACTGTGCTAAGAGCGGCTCATTCGCGGTCGGACACTGGGACAGGGCAGACGCAACCATGGCTCCTAACCTCAAAACGGAAAAAGTAGGCATTGTGGGCAGGTAAGTCATCTTGTTTATTAGAATTACTAGTAATTACTAATAATGTTCAACTAATTATAAGCTGTATTCCTTTCAAGGTTGCAATAAGGTCGTGACTTTCATTTATAAACATAATACTTAATTTATTTAATCACTATTGAACAAACAAAAGCCGGTAATAAGTAGATCGCGGACTTAAGTCAAAATGTAGTTCCTACCAGAGAGTGAAATTTTAAACAATTTGGTTTATTTGAGTTGTTTATTTATTGGTCTTAAAATTATCACCCCCTTACTTATAAACGTGGAATAAGCTTGGAATAGTTTATGCCATGCTTTATCCTTATCTTATCTGTAATTGTGACAACTGCATCTGACAGAAAGTGATAAAGCATGGCATAAACTATTCCAACCTTATTCCACGTTTATTTATAAGCAAGGGAGTTAGTGTTTTAAATAATCTAAAACCACGAAACCACTTCCAAACAAGTTAACATTTAACAATTGCCAAAAGTCCGTGTTTGTGAATTGTATTTGTGAAGTGAAATTAACGCTTATAGTTAAATAAATGCCTATTACTTATAATTATAAATGAACCAATTTGATCTGCTTTTTATGTTTATCACCGTAAAGATTCTTAGAAACCTATTTTCTTAAACCACAACAACATACTTAGTACTAATAAAGTGGCTTATATAAATACGTGAACTAAACTGGTAATAATGTTGGCCTAAATATTTGTACTCCACTGGCGGTCAAAAATAACAGGTCTTTTTGTAAAGAATTTCAGTAGGTACGAAGTGACCACGTTACTTTTCCTTGTGTGAATGTAGAATAGTATTAGCATTTGCACTGAGGTACAGTCGACAGCAAAGATATGTATACCTACCCTTCTGCAGCTTATTCCATTGAAATAAGGTGCAAAAGTGTAGGTATATGTATATATCTTCGTAGTTCTCTATGCAATATTGGCAATCGTCGACCGGTTTGAATGCCTTTTCCCCCTCTGGGAGGTTACTATGACAAAGCTATGCAGCTTAATTTACGCCGAGAGAAAAGGACAGAGCTATATAACTGGTAACTGCTATAACTCTGTCCTTTACACTCACCGTAAAATGAACTGCACAGCTACCTATGTCATAATAAACCCCCTGACCTGATCTGAGTCTAGTTGTAAATACACTCGCGGTCAAATAATTCGGGTCAGAGTGCGTTTTTCATACAAACGAGGCTATTTCGAAGCCTTGGTTCCTCGCCAGGGGATGCTTGTAGTGAAATCTGATGATGGATACCCCGAGCATCGATACAGGACTTCCAGAGTGCCTAGGACACCCAACTGATTGAATCTGCGGCTAACGCCGGAATTGTGCATCTTCAGAAAAACATCTAAAATGACAATAAAATGTAAGGAAATCCAAATGCTGACCCAAACTCTCTCGCTGTGGTGTCAACTGATTGTGCTATCAGTTAGGTATCTTAAAAACTTTTGACCTCCTCTATTGAACCTTGGAGTATCCACCATTAAACCTCACTCAAAACAACCCCTGGCTAGGGACCAAGGCTTCGAAATAGCCTCGTTTGTATGAAAAACGCACTCTGACCCGAATTATTTGACCGCGAGTGTATTCTCTGTCATCTCGGCATTTTTAGATACGGTATCTTGAAGTCATCATAGGTTAATTGTGTGCGATAACAGAGTGGTAATGTTCATATAGCACTGACCTTATCGTATCATTACAACTACAAGTGTAGCAGGTCATAAGTAGCTCATGTGACGCAATCCCATGATAAATAAAAGCCTTTACAATGTGAAAATGAGAAGAGTAAAAAATAACGTTACCAATACAATACTTCCAGGGCTTGTATTATGGTGTTAGATAAATCATCCGTCACTCTCGCACTTACAAGCTGGTCAAAAAGAGTCAGATATTTTGAACCACAGGGTGTGTACCTATAAACCGTACCATACTTCCAGGGTGCATCAGGGCTATGGCAGGTAGCTATGTTTAATAGCTTTGAAAACGGGTTACGGGGAAACGTGACCCGTTTCCATTGTCCTTGCCTTGAGTGTACTTAAGTACATTATGCTGGATTTTAAGTCGGTAAATTAAACCTTTTTTAAGACCCGGGCAAGTGCGTATAAAACTCGTTCAACGAGAGTTTGATACCATCACACTATTAGCGCCAATTAAATGTTAAAAAAGGATTCGCGATGCGTTAATAAAGGTTTAATCGGTAAAGTTAAGAAAACTAAATAAACGACAGGATGGATTAATAAAACGCCGTCTTAGAAATACAACTTGTATAAACTTCTACATTCTTCTTTTTTAAATTGGATGTATGCGTTTGACCTAAGTCTCAACTGATGTTAAGTGACGACGAGGTCGAGAGTGGTATTCTAAGCCTAGTCACTCTGGGTTACTTGTTAAAATATTTAACAAGAAATTGAAGCGCCCAACCAAAACCGCTGGACCAAAAGGAACTAAGTAGGAATTTTGAGGGAATATTACTTGGATATCCTAGGGTACACTAAGGAGGGATTTTTGGAAATCCATCTAGTGAGGGGTTACAACAGGGTGAGTAGCAGGAAACGCGTACGCGTACTCGCGTACGAAGTCGTGGGGGTCATCTAGTTTGTTAGAAAATCCATTATCATTAGGACTGACAGACGTAAATCGTAGCTTTAGTACTTAATACGGTCCCGTTGACTCTCTTTTTTAGTAAAAGACCTTAAACATTTTTTTAAGGTTCTTTTCACTTTCCATCCTCATGAGTAAAGCCAATTTTAAGATTACAGGTTTATATATAGGCTGAACCGTACCTTTTCGTATTTCCAGCGGCCTGATCGGGAGGTCATGGGCCATGCTGTTCGCGTCAGTTGGTTACCAGGTCACCGTCTTCGACATCATCCCCAAGCAGGTGACGGACGCGCTGGCTGACATCAAGCAGCAGCTGCAAACCCTGCAGAAGGACGGTCTGCTGAGGGGACAGCTCAATGCGGACCAGCAGTTCCAGTGCATCAAAGGTTAGATCTTTTACTATAGTCAAATTCGTGCTTGACGGACGTAACTGGGTCCGTAGCCCAGAAGCAAACGCTATTAACGTTTTTAACTTTTTTGACTAACTCTAGGTATAGGGTGACAGTAGACCACGTGGTTTATCGCTATGCACGAGAATGTCATACCATACATTTTGAGTGATAAAAAAGAAAAACTTCAAAGTGTAGCGTTTGCGTTTGGATTGGGGCGATTACGTTGGGAGAGGCTAATGTATAATATCTTATTGGGTGTGTTTTTCGTTCCATGCAGGGTTTTTTCACTCGCCCCAATTATTATGTGCGTTGTATGAGTATATTCCTCCAGAAAAATGAATGAGGAACTAAACGTAATGTAGGTCTTCATTCATTATCATGCACTACTTAATTGGCGTACCTAATACATTTATTCAGAGGGAAACATGATTTCGGAATAGTTACCATATTAATCAAGTAGATATATTGCAATATATTTTGTAAGAGGATAGTTTTTACACGTTAAATAAACATCATGTAGACCTCGCTTGTGACCGTGAGTGGTATTTTACGATAATAAACACAGCTTGTGCAAGTAATGCAAGCCTGTTTAGTGTCTTATTGCTTAGCAAAGGTCCCCTTCATTCTTTCCTTAATCTTAATACTAGATAAGTTAACTGGACGGAAAAGTATCAGGTATGTACGCCATTAGTGCCTCATTGCATCCTCTGGGTAGTGATTCTCTGAACAACTTGTATATGTCACGATCATCTCTATCTCTCTCTCTGATTAAAAGACTCGCGTTTTACACTATTTAATTTAAATTGTTAGATATTCCTTAAATACACCTGTATCCAAATTATCCAGAGAAATGCGGTACCGCACACTTTTGGAAAATGGGTTTCATGAATTTGAACTATTGCTCTTTGCAAGCGTTTGGCGGCCAAATAGAGCAGGAACAAAAGGGACAACCTGCAGTTTTGATTTATAATTTATGTAAAACAGTCTAAATCAGGATCGCGTACCCATTTCCCTATTTTCTCTTTTAAATCTTGACTAATTAATTTATTATTGATGAAAAAAAAAAAAAAAACTTTCGACAATAACATTAGGCTTTGGATTTGAGTCTGATTTTGTTTTATTTACATCTATATGCTTTACTTTTTTGCTGGAGGTTTTAATATGGAAAGAAGTGGTCTCTGCCTACGTCTGTGCGAAACAGGAGTGATTTAATGCATGTAATTATGTAAACCTGAGTATTTTTTGTGGTATTAGAAACTTCTTATACAGGACCTACCACAGGATTGATGGAAAAAAACAAGCGTCATGGCAGTGGCAGATATAAACTGTATAAAAAATGCTCTAATATTATCCAAAAAGAGGAAACAGGGGAAATCCTTGGATGGATAACATTCTGTCGCTAACTAACTACGCAATTAGTCCTCAAATTAAAAACAAAGATAGTGCGTTACATAAGATGTTTTCTATTTACATGATATTATGTAAATTTGATACCGTGTTATCTCCTAAGATAGTAACTTTGAGTTTATGTTTGATGTTACTAAATATTTGACCCCTTTATCGAAGAATTATAAATTGTAATTCTATCAAAGTAACTTTAAAGTCAATAGAGAGGAGTTCCCAGTATTGTAGACAAAACTTAACTTAACTATCTATTATACCTTGACATGGGGAACTCACGATGAGATTCAAACATTTTATTTGGCAGATTGTACCTACTTTAAAATAAAGTCAATTCAAAATAAGGTCTTTATTTTTTTTAAACATATTGGTGACTATTTAGACAAGATCAAATAAGTAACTAATGATGTTAAAGAAAATGCCTCAAATTCCTTTATCAGGATCTTCGGACTTGGCTGCGGCCGTGAAGAACGCGGTGTTCGTCCAGGAGTGCGTGCCAGAGAACCTTGACCTCAAGAAAAAGCTGTACCTGGACCTGGACAAAGTGATTGATGACAAGACCATCCTCTCCAGCTCTACCAGCTGCATCCTGCCCTCCAAGTTCTCCGAGGGGCTGAAACATAAGTCACAGGTGGGTAGAATACTGGCCCAAACTGAAAGGCAGTATCAGTCTATGGACTTCGTATCTGTTAGCCTTTTGGACAGTAGAGATGCCTCTATGTACACACACGTACCTATAGGTAAAACACTTATCGGGTGAAGTCATGCAGTCCTTGTTCTACTAAGTTTAACTACATTAATAAGTTTGAAATGTATAAGAATTGGTGAATTCTAACTGCGGTTAGAAAAACTTCTGGTCACATATTATTTGTCCATAATACCTATACCTACCTCAAAATGTATACAAATATCGTTTATATGATACGATAACGTTGATAATCTACAGCTAAGAACTGCGCTCGTGTTTGATATATTATTAGGATTAATAACGTGAAACCTGTAGGTTTTGCAAATTCCAGATTCTGTTCTGCAAAATTTTACACGCCTTTGTAAATCCCATTGTGACCGTCAATAGTAGGTAGTTACGTACAAATATCTACATATTTTTCTTTTGTCACACCGTTTGTGGTTCTCTCCTCAATTAGTCCCACTCTGAGGGTTCATTCTAAGCAACTCGCCGTGTTCTCATCAGCGAATCATGTGTGCACCATGGCACCGTGTGCTGCGCGGCCTTAACTTTGGTCGAGCTGTTTCAACGACCAAATCTGAATCTTGTCGGCAAATAAAGTAAATCCACGCCCTGCTTTCTCTATACGCGCGCGCACTCAACTGTTGCGCGAGGCACCCTGGACCCGGGCGCTGCGCACGCTCAACCAGGTAGCCACTAGAATTGACGTCTTCTATTGTTCGTTGAATGAATTTATAAATGTTACTTTATTTATATTAAGCTCCTAATGTAATGTTCCTGCTCGTAATGTTAATTTTTAACCTGTGTTAAATACTTGCTACACTATCGCATTGGGCTGACCTGTAATGATAGATGTATATGTATGTGAAACAAATAAATAAATAAAAATAAATAAATAAATAAATAAATACCTGGGAAACAACAGCCTAAAGATAAGCTAATGGCTTTGTTGGTTAAATGTGATAATATATCTCGAGTGGTATCGATGATAGAGAGATTATAACTGGCTAACTAGAAGAATTTCAGTAAGTATTTGCAGACAAACATAATGTTTGTACAAATATTAATTATAGCACCGAGTCAAAACAACCTAAAATAGTAGGTAGTTAGTTATCAGTAATTATTGTAAGCGTATAATGCCTTCCAGAAGAAAAAGGTAGTATAAATATGGGTTCTCTGCCTTTTGGCAGAAATATGTTTGGCCGAATGTATCGTTTCTCAACGGTTTCAGTCGCCAACCCGCTTTTTTTCTGTTACTGTAAATATTTCAGGATTTTAATAAAAACTAACCTATCCTTACCTATAGAGTTCTACACGATGGTACTGAAATAAATCCTGAAATATTTATAGGTACAGAAAAAATGGGTAAGGTTGGGAAACGTACATTCATGATCTCCATACGCGCTACTGCCTTTTGGACTTGGATGGCTGTAGTAGAACGCGACCAGGGATGGGAAAGGCAGACTGAGTTTGCTAATCTTGCGTCAAGTTCAAATAAAATACTCTGCCTAAACCAATCATTCTACCCAACATTTTTATCACAAAATGTAGCTTTATTTAAATGACCTTGCAGGTGATCGTGTCACACCCTGTGAACCCGCCGTACTACGTGCCGTTGGTTGAGGTCGTACCCGCGCCGTGGACCAAGCCCGAGGTCACGGCCAAGACCAAGGCCATCATGCTCGAGATCGGCCAGGAGCCCGTGGTGCTGAGTCGCGAGATTGACGGGTTCATCCTGAACCGTATCCAGTACGTGAACCACTTTAAATAAAGTCAAATACCTATGTAGCATGAGGTCACAGCCAAGACCATGGTCATCATGCCCAAGATTGGTCAAGGCTTGTGGTGCTAAGGCGCGAAAGTCGCGAGACCACGACCTTTTTATACTCAACCGCATCTAGTGAGTTCACAGCTTTAATATTTTTCCCTCCATGTGTGGCTGGCGGCCTCCAATAATTATGTTCATCATCATTTCACCCGAAAGGCCTCCACCGCTGGTCATAGACATCCCCCAAAGTTTACCACAAGGACCTTAGCCACGTGGGTCGTCGTTAAATCTTGTTATATGCAATAATTATATTACAACAAGCCAAACATATTTTCACTCTTTCATTTGAAATACGCTGCAACGCCCTATAGCTATAGCTGCTATAGCTTCTTAAGACTGCACTGAGCAAACGTCGAGCGTCCAGTGGCGCCCTCAGTACTATTATTGTATTTTCTAATTAACTAAAGAATTTCCTTGCAATCAGACGATACTTTTTTGTAGCGCAAGTAAAAACACAATTTATGGGATACGTTTGTTACGTATCTACAAAAAGCTGCCGACCAATTTCAAGGAAATACTTTAGTTTATTAGAATACACAATAATAGTAATGAGGGCGCCACTGTACATCCGGCGTACGCCCGACGCAGTCTTAAAGTTGGAAAACCATGTATATTGCTGCGGAGAGATCATTTCAAATGTGTTTATTTCTGCGAGAGGTTGCGGGCAAGATCAATGTAATATTAAGCAATTAATGCCAAACAGGCTTTTAAGTAATATCTACTTATATGTACCAATGTCAAGTTCTAAACTACTATTTCTCTTTCGTTCTAGATATGCCATCCTGAACGAGGTGTGGCGGCTGGTGGAAGACAAGGTGGTGAATGTAGAGGACGCAGATAAGGTGATCTCAGAGGGGCTCGGCATGAGATACGCCTTCCTGGGCTCTCTGGAGACCGCGCATTTGAACGCGGAAGGCATGCAGAACTACATTGAGAGGTAAATATATTTTTCACCTCAGCAGCTCAAACAAGCAGGTTTTGCTGCTTAAAAACAGTGAGCAAAATTCAATTTTGCTGCGAGCGAGAGGCAAAGTAGCTTTTTAATTATTTTTTTTAAATGCCGTGAGCAGTGCTGGGGCTACTCACAACATTCGAAAAAATTGAACTTCACTTTGTTCTGTCACTTTCACTTCGATAGGAAAAAAGCGAGAGATAGAAACAACTTGATTCGAAGTTCGATTTTCAAATTCCACACATAGTAGGCCCAAAAAGAAACGCACGTTCGGATGCACACATAACCGTAAAATTGCAAATAAAACTATCTGTTAAACTTTGAAATGTGTTTATTATAACTATTTTATACAGTAGGAACAATCATTTTTTTTATTTAATGTTTTGAAGACAAAATTAATGAAAAATAAGAAGTTATGTATCTACATAATTTTGTTATCGTTTTAACAATCTTTAATTTCGTGACATAAACCGCGGGGGCAGTTTCAGAACGCATTTCAAAAATAGCGGGATTATTGTACTTAAAAAAAAAAAAGTAATGTAATGTAAATGACGATGTAATTTTTGTTAATTTGTCCGCCATAGCCAATAGCCATAGACAAGGCCTAGTTAGGTTTTTTTTAAAGCCACAGACTACATAAAGCTGTATAAAGTTGTGTTTGCACTACGGCATTATCAAGTTGAGTGACAGGTTTTATCTGTTTCATGTTTATTTTTTCCACTTTTTATTTTATTAGTATTTTGCAAAAATGCTTGTGATTGATGCATATGCGATCGTGTCGTTATTTAGTCGTGTATTCACCAAATGGTCACAACGGAAGACCTGCGTTGGCCCTATCAGCTTCACGCTGTGTTGTTCTCGCTGCTGAGGTGAAAAGTTGTATGTCTCACACGAGACCAAAGTTTTTTACGTCTCGTATCTTTGAATCCCTCGCTACGCTCAGGATTCTAACCTAGAATCACTCGCTACGCTCGTGATTCAATAATAGAATCCTTCGCTTACTCGGGATTCAAAATCATCACTCGCAGCAAAAACCAACTTTGCTCTCTTGTTGAACAAATAACTATTTCTTATTAATGTTTTGCCTGTATAGTTAGAGAAGGCAAACCTTATTATTTTTGGGCAAGCCTACAGAAGAGTGATTTTATACATAGGAGCCAAACCTATGTCCGTATCCGGGCTATATTTTTCTAATCGACTGTATCATTGAACTATGAAAATAACATACAAACAAACATAGTTTTTCATTTATAATACTCGTAAAAAAGGGCAAGATGATTAAACATTTAAAGCCATAACTCGCTTATCTAAGACACTAAAGCTTGCTCAAAGAGACATGACTCAATCTCGAATTAACTCCTGCTCAACAATTGAACACACCAATCCACATTAATTGAATACTTTGTTTAAGTGATGTTTCTTCCCGATTTCAGCTATAGGTACTCATAATATATCGACTGCACCTGGTATCAATAATAGTTTGTTTCTATTCATTTTGATTTTATTGTTTCAGATATGGTGAGACCATTTACAACGTCAGCAACACGATGGGCCCGAATCCGCGCATGACCCAAAACCCGAGTGCTGCCTCCATCTGCGAGCAGCTCAACCAGCTGGTGCCGATCGACAGGTTGCCCGAGCGGCGAGCCTACCGGGACGCCTGCCTCACCCGCCTCTCCATCATGAAGAAAGAACTGAAGAAGACTTACAAACGCTAACTAAATAAACTCAATTTAAATCAAATGTAGCGAGCATCAATTTAGTGTACTAAGAGACGAATTATTGTGCATTGACTTAAAATCTTAAAATTAACCTATTTTCTTAATTTAAATGTGCGGTCACACCAAAACATGCTAATATATTTCTAGCTTAACGCAACGGCCACTTGTGATCCTACGGGTTATTGCATATCGGTCGCACATTAGCCAGAGATGCATTTAAATTCAACTACGTGGGATAACCCCTATTTTAGGTACCTACATTTCAGGTCCATATTTGAAAACTGGCTCTGCCTTGAGATGATGCGATGTCGATGCCGATAGATATGTGCGTGCGTGGAGACCAAAAACGCGGAATTGTATCTTCTGATGTAAAATTTTTTTAGACGTGGGCGGTCATAAGTTCAAGCTGAATTAAAATAAACACATTTAACGTATTTGCAAGATTTATGGAGCCTTTAATAATAGTCCTTTGCGGTGTAGGTCGGTACTTATATTCAATCCAAAGCAAGATGTATTTTGTTAGATGTAGAGTTTCAGATTGTATGAGACCAAATTTTACAGGATTACAGGAGGTGCCTATGCATAAAATGAGTTTCTTGTGTATTTAAAAGTTACCAATAAAAATTACATTTAGTACCTCTAATTATTTTCATTTACATACTTATCTCTTTGATCCTTAGGACCCCGAGACACGGCAATGTCTCAAACTTTATGAAACACTTACTGAAATACGACACACTGCACAGAAGTTCCGTAATCCTATTTTTTTAATAAGGTATGTAGGGTAGGTGAGAGCGTGGGTAGGATGAATATTTTGTACGGAACTTTAGCGAAAATTTTTATAGTTACCTAGCTCCTTAGATTTTCGGAACCCCATTCGGGTTCGGCTAGTACCTATGTACCTAGTTAAATAAATTACCGACTTATCGAAAGTGTAAGTAATTAAGTTACGAGTTAATCTGATTTTAAAACCCGGCAAGAGCATGTCGGACCATGCTCAGTGTAAGGTTCCGAAGCCGTTACTTACGACAAACACAAAAAACTACTTGTCTCATAAAAAAACATGTATGATCAAATTTTCTATTTAAAGTTATTTGGTGCAGTGCTGTCTTTGATTATTTTTAGTAGGTATAAACACTTTAGTCGCCTATATCTCAGGAAGTAATTACTTAAGTCTACTTAGTCGTGATAGTTTTCCTTTTTGAATTCGTTATATGCGCTTTCATTGAAGATATTTTCCAGATATTAATATCTATCCCTTAAGAATGCACCGAGCAAACGTTGAGCGTCCAGTGGCGCCCTCATTACTATTATTGTGTTTTCTAATGAACTAAAGAATTTCCTTGCAATTAGACGATACGTTTTTGTAGCGCAAGTAAAAAGACAATTTATGGGATACGTAACAAACTTTAATAACAATTACCTTTTGAGTAGTCAGCTTAACGGGAAAAGATGGCCACTTCTTTCCGTTAAGTTGATAACTCGAAGGTGAATTATTATTAAACTATGTGATATACCCTATAAGTTGTGGATTCATTTGACTACAAAAACCTACCGACCAATTTCAAGACAATACTTTATTTTATTAGAAAACACAATAATACTAATGAGGGCGCCACTGTACATCCGGCATACGCTCGGCGCAGTCAGCCCTTGTCGTTAATGTCGACCAATCAAATCTCGAGGAGTTACAATTGCACGAGGAGTTTGTAAGTCGAGTATTCTTTGCAGAGGAGTTTGTATCGCGTCTTTTTTTGCGTAAGGAGGTTGTTTAGTATTGAGATGGATGTCGAATAATATTGGTGTGTTCTAAATTCAAACGCACTTTTAATCACTGTTTTGGTAACCATCTGTTAGGGGGAATGGTAAAAATAAATTGTCGGAGAGCTCCGTAGTTTTTAAAATTCGTTATAATAATAATAATAATAAGCATTTATTTCGCACCAGAATGAATATACAGTTCATGGATGATTGATTAGTAACAAACAATACTCTTAAAACTATGTTAGCAAACACTAAAAAAACAAAATAAAAAATAAAATCACCGTTTTTAATTGTGTCTTGAACACACCAGTACAAATGTAGCTTGGCCATAAACAAGGAATAAACTCTTACGTCAAATAAAACTAGTGTGACACTAGTAGTGTCGTATAAGCTTACTGATGCGTCAGAATATAAGACTTTAATCAAATGTAACCAAGGCTATTTTTACAATTTGTCTAATTGATTGTTACGGCGCCGTATTCTTACCAGATTTAGCTCCGTACGAACTGTCATATTTCATTCATTTCATTCATCCTTGTGGTTTCGTTGGATTTCTTGGTTTACTTACAGCTTATTTACATTTATCGAAATTACTAAACGAAATATTGTAACAGGCCATCCGATCCTCAACTTTTTAGATTGTGAAATCGTGTCCAATGTAACCGGCGTCAGGGTTAAAATTTGATGTAAAACGGCCTCGCAATACGCACAGATTAACAGACATTATTCCAAATGTATTGTTTTGATAGATAATGGATCCAAGAATGTGTAGGAAGGTCAGTAGTTGTGAAAGCGTTCCTGATGCGGAGAATGCGGAGTATGAAGTGTCGAATATCATCGCGCCGCTGGAGAGCGAGGAGAACCTGCTGGCGGGCAGCGACGACCTGCGTGCCGTCACCTGGCTCGATGACGACCAGATCGACGAGCTCGACCTCACCCTCGACCAGACCAACCTCTTCTTCCACAGAGTCGATAGCGCAGATATTATTTACAGAAGTAAGAAGAAAAAATGCAAAATGGTAGGCAAATACGTGATGGGTGACATACTAGGAGAAGGGTCTTATGGCAAAGTAAAAGAAATGCTAGACTCTGAATCTCTCTGTCGGCGCGCCGTCAAGATCTTGAAAAAGCGTAAGCTTCGGAGAATACCTAACGGAGAGCAAAATGTTCAGCGTGAGATCCAGTTGCTTCGCATACTTAGGCATAAAAATGTGATTGAACTAGTCGACGTATTATTTAATGATGAAAAGCAAAAAATGTACCTTATTATGGAGTTCTGTGTTGGAGTGCTGCAGGTAAGTTTTGAGAATTCTAAATAAGAACTTCTGCTTGGAAATTAATCCAAAAAGAATAAATTTTACAGTTTTGTTAACAATCCTACTTAGTCTAGTAAAAATGCGTGTGAGCATGGTTTATTTAATGTTTTTTAGCCATTTCTTCATGATTCAGCAACAATTTTCACAGCAAACATATTTTTATTTATGTGTTTTGCCTTGCTTCACTTTCTCCATTACATGATTTATTTAATGATATCCTTCTGTGTATTATATCTCTGTCTTTACCTCGTAAGGCCCAATGTCCTAACTTTAGGTCATTTGTCGAAGTGACTTGACTTCAGTTGACCGACACAAGATTCTTTTTTGAACTAACAAAATTTTACTTGAGTCTCACTAGGTTAAAAATTAATTTGTTTATCTGATTCATGATTTCTGTGTGCCATTTTACATCCACTTACTTACTCAGACAATAATTTATGGCACTTTCAATACCATGTTTTTTTTAATCAGCTATATAGCAATATAGCTTAGGGCCACTTGCTTGACTAAACTAAATAATCTATTTTAGCCCTATCTCTAGATTTAAGACTAACAGTCTTATACATTTTGACACAAATAAACGGATCTTAAGTGTAAATCTAAAACTTGTATTTTTGTGCAAGTTTCCTTAGTTAACTAGAACAGAGGATTCCACAAGGCCAGGGGCCTATTGCACAATAAAGCTCAATCCCATACTATTAGTAAAAATCCATACAAAACCACTAATACTTTTAGCTTGCACTTTATTATGCAATCGGCCCTACTAACTACTAATATGGCTGCATTTTTTGTGACATTTACAACTAAGAGATTGACAGGGGCTGTATCCACAATTTGTAACTCAACCATTCGAGGCCTGCAGGTGTAGTCCTGAGGTGAATGCTGGACAAAGACAGCTTTGTGTATTCTCAAAACAAATAAATACAATAACTAAATATCCTGAAGTGTGAGAAATTGTAATTAAATTAAAGGTGTTAAAAGAAAACATCAAAACGAGGAAATAAAACAAGAATGTTTTCCTAATGTGCTTGCTGTGAGTACACTCAGCTCTTGACCTTCCTCAGTTGTTTACTGGATCAATATTTCCTAGTGATATGATGTCACCGTGGACAACAACATGTGTATAAGTTGACATATCTTTCAATTGCAAGCCTGCTGCTTGGCTGAAATATTTTGCGTTGAATGTATCATTTCAAAATTTTAATCTCCCAAATAAATTTTGCTTTTTGCCAGAATACTAAAACTGCTTCTTACATCGGATAGGTTAGGTTACACTTGTGACAGCAAAAAGATACAAACAGCTGTGTCTGTCACCTAAATGACATTTTGGCAACATTATTTTTTGAATATGATCACTTTTTATTACAGCCTCATTTTTACATTTTACCTTTTTGCATAATTGTAAAAAAGTGCAATCAGTAAATTTATGGCCTCAATCACCTAAGGCCCACCATACAACATAATTGACCAAGCGAAAGCGATATGAACCTATTACGGGCGCAATAGAGTCAATTTTCTAATTTAATTGTCAGTCATAAAATGGAAAATTCCACTGTAGGTATCTCCTTTCCAATGGATTATTATTTCAATGGGCATATTATTATTATTTTTTGTACCCTGGCCCTTATGAGGCTAAAGCATTCTCTATCAGATAAATGACACGCCAAATAACAAGAAACTAAACTCTGAAATAGAATTCAAGATCAAAATCCTGACTACAACGGGCGTACATTTGCTGTGATTACGGCATTTTTGTTTAAGTGTAGGTATTTTTATCAATAAAGCTTACCCTAATATAACTGATTACACGAATTCACATTCATTTTATTATGAAATAATGTTAAAATAACTGAAACATCCAGATCGGAAGTGTCATATTTTGATCTTGAATACCATTTCTGAGTATAGGTTGTCATTTTACTTCTTACTAAATAAATGAGAAAGTTTGGATGGTTGGATGTTTGTACTCAATCACTCTTCTACTACTGAATGGATCAGGATGAGACTTGGCACACATAATTATAGATTAGGTCCTGGAATAGAACATAATATAGGTTTTATCCCGAAAAAATTGACAGTTCCCGAGCGAGCAGCGATAAACGACTTCCATGTGGACAGAGTCGCGGGCAAAAGCTAGGATTAATTAACGTTCATGTAAATATTCTATGTATACATAGAACAAAAAAGGAAATAATTAGGTATAATAAACTGACTAAACATACCTACCTACTAAACCATCATTATGAGCTTTAATCATGTTTATTGTATATATTTTTTTATTAAATTTGCACAAACATTATCATATTTATCATGTTACTTTAAGTATGTGTAAATTTACACCTTTGAAATTATTTTCTTGTCTGCACTATTTCTGTTGGTTTCAACATAATACATTGAAGGTGCTGTTTATGCTGATAAGCATGAATTATAATGCTTACATTACTTTTATGGGAGTAAACTATTATAAAGGTCGTAACTTTTGCTTACATATAAATGCATATTATTTGTAGGTTAAAAAGTAGCCTGTCTATACACGGTGTAACACGAGAAAACCGAATAATTTTAACAGTGTGTTCCTAAGGTCGTAAGAAACAAAAAAGATTACATGAACCCAGGTCGAAATATGATTTTAATTTTTGTTATGTTTTCATACATAATAAATTAATTATTTTTCCTACACCAGTAAATCAACACCTTAGGATAAGCTGGCAACGTTTACGTCAATTTACAGTCAACTTAGACGTGGCGGGCTTGCAACGTCGCAATTGTAAGGGTGTTTTGTAGTGGAGATTTCATTACGACTTTCTTAAACATAAACGCAAATATCTCAAAAACCAAGCTGAATCTAGCAAACATTATACGACAATTTGAACTCCAAATAATGTCTGGAATACGCTGTTAAAATTATTCGGTTTCCTCGTGTTACACCGTGTATAGTCCTCCAAATAATCTCTGTACATAAAATCATGTTTACACATTTCCCTGTCACACATCACACACACACACACACACACATTGTGTTGTTCACATTTCAAACTAATATTTTGCTTGATATATGTTAGGATTAACAAAGTTTGTCATAGGTCATAGGTTTGTTATAGGATCTTGTTACATAAAATAAAACATCACAGTGAAAGTGATGCTTCACTTATATTATAGGTAATAGCAGGCCCATAATTGAGAATGATAAATAATACGTAGGTTGTTTAGTTCCTACATGCAAAAATATAATGAGAAGTATAACACCTAGCAACACCTTTTTTAAGCCTTAATTAAGTCTCTTTAGGTGCCTAAAAATCTTTGATATTATACATTTAGCAAATCAGGATATCATATCAGACAAACAGACTTTCAGTTGATCAGTTATCAGTTATGTCGGTTGATCAGTACAAAAATAGTTTTAAATGTAATTTTTATTTACTTGAGACTTTTAGCCCAAAATTTGTTGTGTCCATTGAAAAGAATGCGACGCGTACGAGATGCGGCCTTATGACGTTGCACGATTGCATTTTAAATTAAGCCTGCATCATTGTGGATTAAAATCAAATTTCAGTCTGCTGTTGCCACCGTCATAAATATATTTTGTACGATCACATTTCATCACTACATTTTGTTCCAGGATATGCTGGAATGGTGTCCCGGTAAGAAGTTCCCCCAGCAGCAAGCTCACAACTACTTCTCTCAGCTGCTGGACGGGCTGGAGTACCTGCACGGCCAGGGCGTGGTGCACAAGGACATCAAACCAGGGAACCTTCTGCTCACACTGGACCAGACGCTTAAGATCACCGACTTTGGCGTCGCTGAGGTAAGGCCTTGGAATTCATGTAATTTTTCGGAAACGATTTATTCACCCATACATACTCTGTATATAGTTTACTTTTGTGGATTGCGACTTGTTTATAATTTGTGGAAGCATGGGCGTCTTAAGCTCGCTCATAGAGTAGTTTCGAACACATGTCATACTCGTAAACATGTTGCTGACTGTGATTTGGAATAATGAACGTATTTTTCCATCATTTAGTATTAAAATACCTAATGCAATATTGTTATCATACATCATAATTACTTACTTAATATAAAATATATTTCTCTTCAATGTTTGTGGATAAATATAATCTAACTCTTCTTAGGGTTCTACCCAAAGTGTTTTAAAGTAAGCCGTCCGTCCATTTACCAGAAAAGGGCTGTGTATATTAACTAACTAGATAGCCATTTATTTTTCTGCAGAACATTAAGACGGGTATCCAAACAAATACCAATAAAAAGCAGGACTACTGAAATTATGTTCTTAAGCAGGTCACAATATGTCCTATTTTGATTACCTCTTGTGGTTGCTTAACTATGGCTAATTTGACTCGCACTTTACCGGTTTTGTTTCTCCGTTCCAAGTAATTTCTCGCTTGTATGTACATGATTAACTGTATTTTTGCGTGCTTGCAAACGTTATTTAGTTTAAATGGTTTCTTTATATAATTATTGAAATAATTCCAGGCCTTAGATATGTTTTTGCCTGAGGACACGTGCTACACGGGCCAAGGCTCGCCCGCCTTCCAGCCGCCGGAAATAGCCAACGGCGCCGAACAGTTCTCGGGTTTCAAAGTCGACATATGGAGCAGCGGCGTTACTTTGTAAGTTGAACTATGTAATGTAAAGGTCATCACTGGTGGAATGTGCAATTTTGTTTACATGTCATACATACTATTAGTGCAGTTTTGCACATCGAAATACTTGAAATAGTAGCCTTTCTTACAGAGATAAATCAAGAGAAGACTATTGTGTGTATACTAATATTGGTAGTTTGATAACTCTAGTCTTTTGTTAGAGTACACGCAGTATATTTGCACTGACTCACACGCGGAACGCGTTTCTGAGTTCGATACGACTCTTACAAAAGCTATTTTCGGACAATGATCGACCAAATGCCCTGTATCCATTCCGTTGAGTATTTACATATATTGTATTGTAAGAACACTGACGTACGGCTTTTGCAAAAGGGATGTTATCAATTTAAATAGTTGCATATACATTTGTTTCTCATCTCAATGTTTTTATGCGTCATGTGAATTATTTGTTGTTTACAGGGCACGAAAGGTTATTTTCCATAAAAGGATTATTTTGCATATGACTAGGTATTTGTATTCAGACAACCGATAAGAGTTACAATAATGGAATAAAATTGTAACTAAGAAGTGGTTTTATTATTATAGTCAAGTAAAATATATGATCGTATTCGGTATTGGCATAGGTACCTACAGTTTATTTAAACTTAAATGGTTTTTGAATCATAATTGCAGTGATTGTAACCTGTACCTACTATAAATTGTTGGCAACCTCAAGATGTTTTAGTTATATATGTTACGATTCAGATTCGAAGTAAGAATCTAAAGCCGCGACAGAAGATTACATCTCGCGTCTGCCTTTATGGGTAATTCTCTATTTGAACCGCTTGTTCCTACCTTGTTACTCTACTATTGCCGAACAGAGGTGTAACTAGTTTTTCACCCGAATGTCCAAATACCTGAGAAGCATTATAAGGTAAAAAAATACGTGTATTAAACATTGGTGTCTGTTTCTTTGTGACTGTGGACTAAACGGCTCAACGGATTTTGACGTGCAAGATATAATTTGTTTAGTTTTTACTCTATATCTGCCAAAGGTTTTATTTTTCGGTTCATAAACTAAAATATTTGTTGGACTTGTTAGACGAGAAGCCTTTGCCCTTCACTAGAACAGGTTAAATAATAAATAGTCAAATCGGAGAAATACTGGAAAAGGGCCGAATCTTAAGTACCCGAAATCGACGTGCGTGCATGACTCGATGTATGAATGTGGATGAAGCGAAAGAAATTTGTCAAGATCGTAGCAAGTGGATAGAAGTGGTCTCTGCCTACCCCTCTGGGAAACAGGAGTGATTTAATGTATGTACCTATGTATGTAAATCATAAATAATTACTTGTCAATGTTTAAAAACTTCGCCAACTGCTGCTGTCAGTGATAATGGGATGACACGGTCCCTAACGGTTTCCGGTATCTATTCGGTTTTAACGCTCTGGGAATGACCCATTACATTAAATATTGCGCTATCTTATTATTGTACGACTATGTTCTACCTACGTAATAAAATAAACTACGAATCGCTTGCTTGCAATATATAGGTCAGTTGTAGGGAGAACTCCAAAACTATATTTAAATTATTCCTGCTTATGTATGTATGTAAAAAACGTTTAAAACAAGGTTTTCCATTTTGAACCATTACTATGATTCTGATCGTGGCTAGTCTAGCATTAAATCGATACCACCATTGCATATTTAAATATTGTGTCATTCACAGTAATGCAGATTATTACTGCCGTAATTAAAATCTAATCAGATTGATCTTGCTCATGCATTTAACGTCATTATCATTAATCAATATTTTGCACTATACTTGTGAAGGTCACTAGCGTCAGATAAAATATCTGTATCCGGTTCCAACTCCAAGGATTGCTAGTTTTGACCGCGCTAAAAATAGAACTCGTGGACATATTTATACCTATATGCTTTATTTAAGACTGCACCGAGCAAACGTCGAGCGTCCAGTGGCGCCCTCATTACTATTATTGTGTTGCCTAATTAACTAAAGAATTTCCTTGCAATCAGACGATACGTTTTTGTAGCGCAAGTAAAAACACAATTTATAGGATACGTAACAAACTTTAATAACAATTACCCTTTGAGTAGTCAGCTTAACGGGAAAAGGTGGCCACTTATTTCCGTTAAGTTGATAACTCGAAGATGAATTGTTATTAAACTATGTGATATACCCTATAAGTTGTGTTTTTATTTGTAGTACAAAAAACTACCGACCAATTTCAAGAAAATACTTTAGTTTATTAGAAAACACAATAATAGTAATGAGGGCGCCACTGTACATCCGGCGTACGCTCGGCGCAGTCTTAAACACACAATATAGATGTTTGAAATTAACATTAAACTTAATGGTGTTATTGTTTCATTTTTAAAAAACCTATACACGAAAGTTACGTACTTACAGAATTACACTTTAGAATCACGATATCTCAAAAAGTTGCTAAAATGACCAGACATTTCCGTGTACCCTTCACACGAGTATTTTATCGTATTTGTATCGGGCATGGCTCAAGTGCACTCATGTCAGGCAAATCATCATTCATCAATCAATCAAATCACTGGAGAATCGTTGGTACTAACATGACAAAAGTCAGAATAATTAACGCGAGGCATGGTGCTTGTGTACTATACTATACATATAAGCAATAGATAGATCGGCATAATGCCTTCTTTCCTTTCAATCGTTCCGATCTGATCTGATGACTGTCCATGATATTACAAAAGTAACATAAAGCCTTTGGTTGGCACAATGGAGGCGTTCTTTGATGCTCGGAATCTGTATTATGATGTTTTTAGCTTGCCAAGTTCCATTTAGTGAGCGGATTTGCAATGCCGCTGCTAGAGCGGGGTCCCCATACGCTTGAAACTTAGCAAATTAAAACAATTTGGTTGCTCCTTACAAATATTACAAGACGTTAGACGTTAATATATTATGCAAGTTAAAACACGAATGAACTTGTTGTTGTTACTATCAGCTTTGGTACTATTCATATGATAACTCTTTTATTCACTAAAGGTCCACTAATAGAAAATCACTTGGTTGGCTCTTATTTCTAAGTGCAGGTATAGGCACGTATAATACAGCTTAGTTCTGAGGGTATGGGAGCTTATAGCGGGCTACTCGCGCACCTGCTGCAGGGGAAATCTTGGAATTTGACCCTTAATTGAGATGTGTATAGCCAAACAGGGGTAATTTTTTGCCCCTGATTGCTTGCGGCAGGTGAGTGAGTAGCGCGCTTTAGCTGTATCTATTCCAGGTACAATATGACGACGGGGTGCTACCCGTTCGAGGGTGACAACGTGTACCGATTGCTGGAAGCCATCGGGCGCGGCGAGCCGGCGCCGCCGCCCGCGGTGCTCGGGCCCGCGCTCGGCAGCCTGCTCACGGACATGCTCAAACGAGACCCGGACCTGAGGCCCAGTCTGCAGCAGATCCGGCGATACCCGTGAGTACTCGTACTCACTTATTGAATTATTATAAAATGGTACGTGTCGACATGGATTTAGATATGTAAGAAGAATAAAAAAAAAACGTGATTGTGATTCTTTGTAAAACTAAAATTCGGAATAGTGATAATTCGGCGATTTCAAAATCGGAATTTTGATTTCGTGTTGAACAAATTCGGAAAAAATTATTTTGGTATTATCTAGTGCAGTGTTTTTCAAAGTGTGGGTCGCGACCCCCCTGGGGGTCGTGAGACCTGTCCAGGGGGGTCGCGAGGCTCAGCTCCGAGAAAGTCTTGTGACTAGATGGAAACATTTTTTTTGAAGGATGTGCATTTCAATAAAACAGCAATCAATCTTACATATTTATTTATTTTATGATTATAAAAAGATTTTTTTATTCAATCGAAGTATGAGCTTGTTTCTTTTGAACTAATTTATCAAAACACGGTTCCTGTCGCGACACGCAGACGATTAAATCATTTTCCAAATTTAATGTATTCCTCTTCTTTATTTTAGTGTCAACCATTGATGAAAAGGGCAGCTCACACAAATAAGAAGTAGCAAAAGGGTATCAAAATACTAAGGGCTTCTTTTGCTAGATGGGGTATTCAATCATTCTTTTCACCCTGAATACCCATTGATAAGTACGAATACAAACTCCAGTTTTAGCATTATTAAATAAGAGTTGGGCTCTAAGATTAATCGTACAAATTGGGTTTTGGGGGGTCGCGAAGCAATTTTGATGGTCATTAAGGGCCGTGACCCCAAAAAGTTTGAAAAACACTGATCTAGTGTATCCCCATTCAAAAGCAATCCGTATAAAAAAACCTTTTTAGTTGTAAGACTTTTCAGTATCAGTTTATTATTTCATTCCGTTATAATTTGAATATTGTATGCACCCATTCCGTGCTACATACACATATCTTTACGTCTTATAATATTAACCTAGGAACTAAAGGCCGAGACTGAAATAATAGACTAGATAAACCGCTCTGGCGGTCAGCGCATATTGTTTATGTTATCGCTTTTAATTTATATTTAGAAGCAAACACTTGGCTTATCCAGTAAATTGCTCTGTTTATTACAATTTGATGCTAATCGTTTTTTTTATCATGAGTCTATTTGAGAACAGATTACTTTAATACTCCAGTATAAATTATCTCGCGTACTTCTGACATTAACATTCCTCATTAACTTCAGCCATAATACCACTTAATCTTCTTCTACCGTTTAAATAAACAACTTGTTTAATATTCATGCGCGTTTTGATTCAACTACTGAATATAAACTACTTATAATGAGAGACATGACAGTCAACAACCCGAAAATGATTTAATGCGTTATGGTTCGTAACTGGTTCCAGGAAATTATCAAGTTATTTAAGATTATTTTATTACAAGTGTTTAATTAATTTAACGCTCTTCCCACGGGACCTCTCACAATCTTGTCTCATTCCAGAATATGGACCATCAGTGTACCAATTTTGATCTTAATCCGTTAAAATTTAATGAAAAACAATTCAACAACAACAACAACAACAACTTCAAAAACTTACATGTACTCTTATTGTATTAGTGAGATGTTTTATATAAAACTAGCTCCTACCCATGACTTCGTCCGTGTAAATTTTGATTACCGTTATTCCCTTAGGAACTTATAGATTTTCCGGGATTTTTGGGAATTTATTATGCGTACTCAGTCGCTATGCATTTCGTGTTACCAGCTAGTAATATTTTGAATATTCCACCTTTTTTTGTGTGTCGCCACTCGCTGTTTGGACTCTAATAATTATCGAGTAAGCAATTTTACGGAAAAAACTGGCTACCTTTTTCTCGTAAGATGACTACAAAGGTCAATTGTTATTAAACTATGTTGTATTTGTGTAGTAGATATAAAGAAAACACAATAATAGTGATGAGTGCGCCACTGGGCGGGGGGCGTTTGCTCAGTGCCGTCTTATGATTAGGTTAAGACTGCGCCGAGCAAACGCCGAGCGTCCAGTGGCGCCCTCACTATTATTGGGTTTTCTAATTAACTAAAGAATTTCCTTGGAAGCAAACAAAATGTGTTTGAAGCGCAAGTATAAACACAATTTATGGGATACGTAACAAAGTTTAATAACAATTACCCTTTGAGTAATCAGCTTAACGGGAAAAGGTGGCCACTTTTTTTCGTTAAGTTAATAACTCGAATGTGAATTGTTATTAAACTATATGATATACCCTATAAGTTGTGTTTATACTTGCGCTACAAACACATTTTGTTTGGTTCCAAGGAAATTCTTTAGTTAATTAGAAAACACAATAAAAGTAATGAGGGCGCCACTGTACATCCGGCGTACGCTCGGCGTAGTCTTAAGTTGTGTAAGATTGATGAGACAGGTTGGGGTCCCTGGCAGGTGGGTGCTGGCGCCGCCACCGGTGGAAGCGGGCGTGCGCTGCGTGTCCCCGCGCTCGCGGCGCTCCGACGAGCTGTACAGCTCCACCGTGCTGCCCTACCTCGTCGAGCGGCACTACGCCTCCGCGCAGGAGTACTTCGAGCGGGACCCGCGCCACGGTCGGTACCACACCTAAGGTCTGACATTTAATCAAGTGCAGTGGAACGACAATTCCTACCACATTTGAAGTAATAGTGATGCACACCGTTCACGTTGTGAAAGATTTGGTCAAAGAACTACTTAACTAATAGCAGCATGAATTATTTTATTACCCAAAAACTTGTTTCCTTAAGTTATTGTTGCCACATGAGAATATTGTGGTTCCACAATTTTTACTGCTAAGATCAACTTAAAAAAATCATCATTTTAGGTATATAAAATCAGAACGACCAACAAAACAATAAATGGTGTACAGATAATATATTTTTTATTAAGTATATTTTCTAATTAACATGTTTATAGTAGCAATACCTTTTTATTTAAGTTTTAAAACCGGCAAAGCAAAATGTGTTGAGGTTTTTCAAATATTGGCTCGCATGTACGAATTAGCGTGAACATACATACATATAATCGAAATACAATCACGCCTCTTTCCCATAAGGGCAGGCAGAGCACCTCTTTCTACCTACTACGATCCAGACAAACTTTAGCGTGAACACTCGCTCTAAATTTTTCAAACTCTTGTTTTGCTCTTGTTTTCAAATTATTGTGTTTATTTTACTTCTGTGTAGGAAAGCTACTTATTTATTTTACTTATTTTATTTTAAAGGACAGAAACGAGGTTCTTAGCGTGTTTAGATTTAAAAAAAAAAAACATTTCTGGGGGTGTTCTAAAAATACCATAATAATACAAAATTGCGAAGCATTATATTTACCTGATATTTTTTCGACGGTAATGTTTTCAATTGCCGTTTCTTTTCTAATCGTATATCTTACCCGGTTCTGGATAAATCTCAGCATCGCTTTCTTTCTATTCATGCTATTTATCTCTTTCACACCTACTCGATTTTTTGCCACTCGCTTGACAAGTTATGTTTTTCGATTATCTGACACCACATATGATGTCCGACTGTACACAACTTCAGGCCGCGTACAACTAACACTGTAGAATACAATAAATATTTGAGTATTTGAGTTGTTTGATCACACCTAATCTAGTATAATGAACTTTAATTTTCTTAGGACAATAATAAGTAGACAACAATAATGAGTCACGATCATGGGCGACTTTGTATGGAGCCTGGTCCCAAAACCAATAAAGATGAGAGTTAGGTCATTAAATAGGTCTTAAAATCTACGAATTTCGTTCTAAGGAGTGGTCCGGAAAAAAGTAGCAGCTCATAATATGGAATTTATTTTTATTTTGTGCTAATTTCTAAGCAGTGCATTTGTAATAGTAATCTGTAGATATCATACTATTAAATAAAAATACAATCATTTTGAAATATATGAGATTCAAAAGTTTTCTCAATATTTATTGCAATGTACTTTATAACTTTTGCACAACACAATTTGACAATCTTCGCTTGCCGTTTTCTACAATACCATGAATTTCCATTTTAAGAACTTGTTTTATGCTTTTAAGAATATTATTATACGAATAAGTTATACCAATAAACTGGATTTCACGTTGGGTAGTAAGGAAGTTTCTCCAATCTAACCTCTGACAGGGGTTTTTCTATGGGAGACAAATTTCCGTAAAAATGGCAAATACACAATTTTTGAAAATCCATGTAACTACCTCAAACTAAAGTCAAATCAAAAATATTAAATAATGATCAAAAGACAATTCAATAAGGTATTAACTAGCCCATCAAACTTAAAAAAAACTATGTTTATGACAAACACCTCATAAAAAGTTTTAGGTGAGATTTAATGTTAAAGGTGGAAACTTGAAATCCCTCTTTAATTTTTACCATTATTATTGTTTATTTTATTTAATAGTATCTACAGATTACTATTAAAAATGCACTGCTTAGAAATTAGCACAAAATAAAAATAAATTCCATATTATGTGCTGCTACTTTTTCCGGACCACTCCTTATGGGCACCATGTTCAATTCAATTGCACTGAGATATTCATATTTTAGTCAGTGCCGAATATACTCCCCGAATGTACATACGGACGCACCCTATAAATCGCTTTTTTTTTCTTCTGAATGATACCTACACATGTTGCTGTAAATACCTATTGATTATGATATTTAAAGCGAGTGTGTCTAATGCCTGAAGGGGTCAATTATGCAATTCTGGTTTGAAAGTAATGGCGCCTGGGCCTTAAAGGTTTAATTCAAATAAAATGGTGTTTATGGTAATTAAGACACAGGGAATTCATAAACGGTCAATGGCTCTTCCGTATTACGCTGGTGGTTTGTATTTGTGTTTTAACTTTGCAGAAGCGGCCGAGGTCCATGTGTCCGGTAGGGTGCGCGCTAGAATTTGCTCGTTGAGTTAGGTTCGTTGCATGAAAGTGACTCACTGACCCCGAATGCCTAGCTTCTCTAATCCAGTAACAATGGCAAAACTTAACAGTGATTAGTGATTACGATTTTCTCATAAATATTAATTCGGAATAATCCAAGTTTACTTTTCATAGTGATTCACTGAAGTGGGTATATGTATTTAATTAACATAATTGAGCAATAATTTATACGGTAGGTATTGTGACTTTGAAATACAACTGAATCGGAAGGTGATTTTTTGTTGTGAAATAACTACAGTTTCCTTTGATTAAGTCATTCATCGAAACTAGTATTATAAATGCGAAATCAAATAGTATTTTTATGTTCGTACGTCTTTTTGGCTTAGGCGTATACCAATAAATTAATTAAACTTTGATAGAATTATGGGCTTCTTTAAAATGTAACTATAATGTTTCCTTGTGTGCATCTTTTTGTCCATTCGATACATTGTTTGATAGGAATTTAATTCTTTATATATGGTCAATTTTACTATTTTTTGCGTTGCAATCTAACTAAACGCATGTTTTTCTTCCACTTATTTAATGATATTTGCACGTTCCAATACAGGTTTTTTATTCCGCGTAATTTCCGTTTTGCCTCTCGTCTGTGAAGTTTTATAACTGAAAAAATCTATAAAAAAAAACCTTGTACATAGTTAACAACTACTAGACAAGTAATCAGAAATAAACAGGAACAGCAATGTAACCCTCAGGAGTCCATGTCTCACTTGACTGGTTGTGTTTGTCGCGCAGAGGTGGGCGATGGCGGGTCGCGCACTCTGTCGACGGCGGAGCTGTCCTCGGCGTCGTCGCGCCGCAAGCCGCGCTGGCACTCCGCCTGCGGCCGCCTGCCCGCCTGCCGCCTCACGTGATGCGCCCGCGCCCGCTGTCGACGGCGCAGCTGTCCTCGGCGTCGTCGCGCCGCAAGCCGCGCTGGCACTCCGCCTGCGGCCGCCTGCCCGCCTGCCGCCTCACGTGATGCGCCCCGCGCCCGCTGTCGACGGCGCAGCTGTCCTCGGCGTC
>OZ014441.1:7661111-7727653 GCA_963966035.1 Acleris laterana | reverse complement strand
AAACGCCATAGCCCGGCGGTAGTAGCTGTTGAAGTCGCCGCGGGGCAAAAAAAAAAAAAAAAAGGGCAGACAGTCATTAAAAATATAAATATACCATAAATCTATTTCTAATACAAAGTTGTTTAATTTTGCATGAAATAGCAAATAATGGCTTTTCAAACAGATTTCAGACTCTAAATATTTTTTTACCAGCATCTAAAAAAGTTCATTGGGAATTCGACAGTATGATGTTGAAAGTCTTTTTGTAGGCAATAGCGTGGACTATATAAAGAGTGTCTAATTACTTACAGTGGTAGCGTACATGATGATTTTCCACCATAGAATGGTCCTCATTTCCTCACCGTACTCGGTACAGCCAGGAAGCTCCTATGTATTTCTAGATCAATAACAATAAGAGAGCAACATAGATTTTCAATTTATAGTTAAGGTGGTCGCAGACATAACCGCTCGGCACCGGACCGGCACCACCTCGGCTCAAAGTGAAATATTGAAAAGTGAGCGTTGATTTGTGTAACATTTTCTTTGATACATTTTAAGTTAAAGTTGAAAACAATGCCCGAGCACGGGCCTCGCGTCGTCCACTGACAAACGTATCTCTCGTACTCACTTTTCAATGTCTCACTTGAAGCATATTCGGTGCCGAGGGTTATGAGTGCGGCAACCGTTTATTGACACATTCATAAATAACAACCTAGTTGTATAAACATTTAGTTGAGTGAAGATACACATTGCTTAGTAAAATAAAATATACTTGTTACCACTAGCGTTATGAAAGGTTATCGTGAATTAAGACTGCACCGAGCAAATGTCGAGCGTCCAGTGCCGCCCTCATTACTATTATTGTGTTTTCTAATTAACTAAAAAAAATCCTTGCAATCAGACGATAAGTTTTTGTAGCGCAAGTAAAAACACATTTTTTGGGATACGTAACAAACTTTAATAACAATTACCCTTTGAGTAGTCAGCTTAACGGGAAAAGGTGGCCACTTTTTTCTGTTAAGTTGATAACTCGAAGGTGAATTGTTATTAAACTATGTGATTTGTAGTCATTTGTAGTATAAAAACCTACCGACCAATTTTAAGAAAATACTTTAGTTTATTAGAAAACATAATAATAGTAATGAGGGCATCACTGTACATCCGGCGTACGCTCGGCGCAGTCTTAACACTTTCTGTTCTCAAGTTGCTACCTTTTCGATTTACCACTTAAACCAGTTTTACCTAAAGATTCACTCCTGTTGCGTTTAGATAGTGTTCAAATTATACTGACTGAAACAATTCTCCAACACCTGAGTAATAGTGGTCACAAGTTGTCTAAAGGGGTATAGATAGAATTTGTTAAAAACCTTTAGTGTGTAAAAAGTTACGTCTAGGAGTGTTAGTCCTCTCATTAAAAAAAAATTTTTTTAGATGTTAACAAAAACAATATAATATAATGTGTAAATATGAAGGCGTTGTAAATTGTTAACAAGTGTATCTAAGAAACGTGCGGCAATGACTCTTGTTGGATGAATTCTCTTTTTAATAGTTATCAGTTTATTTTAGTTTGTTGGGGTGGCGTAAGTACAGCAACGTCGTAAGCAAAAGATAACTTTTGTATCTTGTCATTTTAATATCATGTTTGAATGCCGTATAAAATTGTGGTATTGCCGTATAAAATGGCGTGTTCCTACATTCGAAAGCGTGGATAGAGTTGTGACGTCTCGTTAAAATTTGACATTTGCTACGTACAAAATTTGATACCACATGTAGGCGTGCTAAATTATTTTAATTGTCAGTAATAAAATACGATATATTTTTCCAAGCCGCAGTTCACGTATACAAAGTTATAAGTGCTTAGGGATAGAACATATCCTTAGGCTTTTTTGTAGTGTGTACTTACTTACTCCAACATTTGCTTCGTGTGCACTAACACGCCTACTAATCTTATCTAGATCGGCCCTCGAGTGTAAGAAGCCCTAGAATGCGATAAAATATACAATTCGTGTGGCGATTAACATATTTTTTGTATAAGAGGTTTCGATGTGTAGTCTTAGTGGATCTCAAATTTGATGAGTGGTATGAAATGGTATAATTGATGTTATTTTTTTATAAGATGTGTGCATAGTTGTTGATACCTCTCTATTAGTGTTCTTGCCAGATCAAAAGCCATCGCACGTCAATAATCTATTCGCTAGTACTTATAATCTATAGGCCGATTGTTTTGCTTGGTATAACTCACATTTGGAGGCTCGGGATATGATTGTTTAACTGTTAACGCTGTTGTAAAGTACAAGTTTCTGTGTGAGTGTTGCTGCAAACTTAATTAGTTTCTAGTTGTCCGAGGCTCGCGCCGCCCGGCGGAGCCTTCCGCCCTGGCGGCGGTTATGCCCTTTGTTGCGGGTTTGAATTGCACACAAACTATTCGAAGTAATATACATACAATACCTAATACAAAATTTCTTATACCGTTTTTTTATAATTCTTTTTTTCTCTATAGCAGACCTCACTTTATATCGTAAATATATTTTATAAAATTGTTTTAGTAGTAGGTGTAGATATTATATCTAGTATATTGTATGGTAAATATTTCTTAATTTTGGTGTTATAAGCTTGTTAGCATAGTAATTGTTAGGCTTTGTTCACACGATTAAAGTGCACAATGTAATGTTCGGTGTGCAGTGACAAGTATTGTAGTTATGTTCCCTGCTGTCGAACATGCAGTTGCAGCATCGTGTGAACCAGGTCTAAGTCACTTGTTTTTTGGCTGATCTAATAATTCTAATAAATTGTATTTCTAGTTTTGTACTTAGGTGTTATCTGCGGGAGCCGTCGTCGGTCTGTTCCGTTGTTCTCTAGTAAGTCGTAGGTTAGATAGTTCAGCCATATTGTATTTGAGATTATTGGGCAGATGATCTCGCATCGCCAAAGGCGTTTTACTTGGGAGACTTGATCAGTCTTCATAGTTTTCTAATTGTTTTTCTTCCATTTTATGATCAAAAAGTGGGGTCTGCACCATATTGTAAAATATATATGTTATTTTTACGCTTCTAAAAACAGATTTATGAACAGTGCCTGACTGAACTGACAAAGTGAAACAAAAAAACACAGAAAATATTAATATATTGTAAATAAACGATAAAAAGTAATGTTACTTGATTTTATATATTTCTACCTCTGTTTTCCTCGGTAAGGCTGTCGGTACTTTTAGTTGAGTATACTTAGTCCCACCTTAGTGTACTTACCATCGATTTTACTAAACTGGAATAACTAGAAATGCGGCGTTTAATCTATGTGTAAGACCTTATTCTCGTTTGGTCGAAACCGCCCTTTGTGGGCCCTATCCCAATAAAAAAAAAAGAAAAAGTATATTCTTCCAAAAAAAATGTGACAATTTTCTTGACATCAACTGCCGAACTCAGAGTCAGTTAAGACTACGCCGAGCGTACGCCGGATGTACAGTGGCGCTCATTACTTTTATTGTGTTTTCTAATAAACTAAAGTATTTTCTTGAAATTGGACGAAATGTGTTTGTACTACAAATGAAAACACAACTTATAGGGTATGTCATATAGTTTAATAACAATTCACCTTCGAGCTATTAACTTAACGAAAAAAAGTGGCCACCTTTTCCCGTTAAGCTGACTACTCAAAGGGTAATTGTTATTAAAGTTTGTTACGTCTCTCATAAATTGTGTTTATACTTGCGCTACAAACACATTTTATTTGGTTCCAAGGAAATTCGTTAGTTAATTAGAAAACCCAATAACAGTAATGAGGGCGCCACTGGACGCTCGGCGTTTGCTCGACGCAGTCTTAATGACAATTAAGTCGTTCCTTAGTGACGACTTGTCATACCGAAGTTTGAAATAGGAATGAGCTGTTGTATTGTCTCTAATATGTCTCTGAGTGCGGCGGTAAGTCTGTGAAAGAGTTGGGATAGTGGTAGCGGAAACGGCCCCATTATTGGCACCATACCAGTTATAGAGGTGACAATCCTTCAATAAGTGGTGCTTTCGACGGCAATAACTTAACACTTTTAATTTTCTTACCAGGAACAACTGAACGTACCATCTGCTTGTCAATTATAAGGCTTCAACTCAAAATGAAATGCTTTTAAAATTTATATTGAATGTTACCTTACGAATTCGTATTTAAAGTTAACTATTGTTATTGATAGATAAATAAATAAAGTAATAAAATAGCAAAAAAAAAGGATTCAGCGAGTAATTTTTACTTTAGATATTATACCTACGGCATCTACTACATATAAGTAGTTGAACAATTTCTTGCTTCTGTCTTGGGGAGTACTGTACGATGCGACATTTCTCCACAGTACCTAACAGACGTGGGGGAGGTTAGGTGACTGCAAGTACCACAGAATAAATAATATTACACGTGATTCTCCTCGTAACAAAAACAGCATTTAGGTAGGTATGAGGAACTTGCTCACTTTATGCCCGTTGGTCCATCGCAAAACTAATTCATTCGAACGCGACACGATTATTGCTAGGTTTGTCACGCCTAGAAAACTATAATAGTATAGTTTGCGTTTGTATATACTATAAGTTTAATACAGATTAAATAGTCTCGCAACGGAAGCTCCACGGGGCGCCTGCGCCTTCAAGAAGGCTGATGACGGGCGTACGGCGAACGTTAGTGTGGACACTCGCGCGGCGACGGCCTGGAGACACCCACCGCCCGCCAGTGCCGGTTTTACCACTACCGGTGCCCTGGGCGTGATTTCTACGGCGCCACCAATCTGCCATTCAAACCCATACGAAAAAACGCGAGGGATAGGATAAACAAACCAGTGTCAGGCGCCCCTTTTATATCTGGCGCCCTGTGCGGTCGCCCAACCGCGCCCTACCTAAACAACGCTACTGCCGCCCATGGATGCCCTGTCCCCGCGAGCCGTCCCGCGGAAAGGTCGCAAACAAAAGCCTTGGGCCAAAGGTACACAGATTTTTTGACAAATGAAAAGCAACATTTGCAAAGATATCCCGTAACTTGCCCATTGCTGACCATAACCCAAAGATCGAACGTTGGTCAAATAACAATTTAAAGTAAAACTTTTGCACCACAAAATCTTCTCAAAAATTGCTTTCATCTGAAAACAATATCTTTTTTTGCATCTAGGGTTATTGGATAATTGTTCAGCAGTCTTAAGTGATTCCTTGTAAGTAACAGTTATATTACAGGGTGTTTGGTACATGGATGGACATACGTATACAGGAGATAGCTGGGACCATCTGCTACGCGGTCCGCCACAAAAAAATTGCCTGGGCCCTGTAATATTTTTTTTTGAATTTTTTTTTGAAAATATTCCGTTTTTAAGATTTAAAACCTCAATAACTTTTATAAAAATGATAAAAGGGGCAACAATTTTATTTTATTTCTATCTTGACTGATCGTAAAATCTTACAAAATTAATATTTGGTGCACACGATAGCTAAAAAAATAAATACGAGCCCTCAAACCTCAAAAATAGGTAAAAAAAATAATTAAACGCCAACTTTGCATTGCATTTAAAAAAAAACTAAAAACGATCGACTAGTTCTAATTACTCAAAAACATCTTCAGTTAATACGCTTTCGATTGGTATACAATAATTGCAATTTGTTTAAAAGCAGCTGGAGTTATTCGTCAACTTTAACTAAGGGGACAGTTTTTTATGAAACTACTTTTGAGGAAAGTACAAAGGAATGTACTGTACCGGGGTTGATAAGTATTTTTCTCAAAAATGTCCGTAAAAAATGACATTACTATCTTCTTTGGACGCGAAGTACATGGTTTACGAACAGTTCTCAAATTAAAAAAAAAAACATTGCGGGCATGTGTAGCGAGCCCACAATGTTGTTGCCCCTTTTATCATTTTTATAAAAGTTATTGAGGTTTTAAATCTTAAAAACGGAATATTTTCAAAAAAAAATCAAAAATTCTAAAAAAATAAATGATAGGGCCCAGGCAATTTTTTTGTGGCGGACCGCGTAGCAGATGGTCCCAGCTATCTCCTGTATACGTATGTCCATCCATGTACCAAACACCCTGTATATCCAGTACTGAAAAAAGAAATTCACTATGAGAAATGATCACCACGTCGGAGGCCCGCAGGCAAATAATGAGACTAGCTTGTTTTCTCCGTGTTAGTTTCTTGAGCAACGTGTGCTCCATTTATTGGAGTGGTCACGCCACCCGTCATTATTCGACGACGATGATTATGGGCTAACCATAGTAGGTGCTAATGCGATATTAGGATCAAAATGATAGCTGGTTAGTGGTATAATGAACATTGAATACTTAAGTCCAGTTACGAAGCTTTATCATTATGAGCTTATATAATAATTATAATTTACACAAATTGTTCAATGCGTTTGGAAATATGTAATACAAGAAATTATACTGCCTACCTATTGTTTGACCCCACTGCCCAAAGTTCGAGAGTTAGGGCTGGGTTCCCGAAGGAACGACAAACGTGCAGCGAACGAAGTCCCTGTCAGAAGCAAGTATGATTGACGTGTCCTACCTACCTACATACCGTAAAATGTTCCTACTTGGCTCCACCATGGGTAACTATACTCCATAGTGACTAATTCGTTTTCACCTCAGCAGCTCAAACAAGCAGGGTTTGCTGCTTAAACACAGTGAGCAAAATTCAATTTTGCTGCGAGCGAGAGGCAAAGTAGCTTTTAAATTATTATTTTTAAATGCCGTGACTAGTGCTGGGGCTACTCACAACATTCGAAAAAATTTAACTTCACTTCACAGTGTTCCCTTGGACCTCATTTTGAGACAGGGTTATATTATTAGATAATTGAATAGAGGAATATGTCACAAATGCAACAGTGAAACTCTCGCGTGGCTCACTATCATAGTTTTGGAGAAATTGCAATTTAAAGAAAAAGTCCCGGAATTTTAAGAAAATCTATATATATATATATTACGGAAAGTACGCATATGAATATTAATTTTGCACTGTGATATAAGAGGTCTAGTATACGGCTAAATAATACACTTATCGCGACTTGGCTAGGGCTTGTCAGTTTTAAGATAATCGCGGAAATAGTAAAATTTTCTTTATGTTTTAAAAAAGAATATCTTTAGTAGTCTAAATTTTTTTTGGTTTTGTAACATAGCCACAGTTATGGACTACTTACACACAAAAAACGGAATTCAAAAATCGCGGACTTTCGGAGATATCATTTGTTTAAGACTTCCCGGTTTCCGGGATTTTGGTAAAAATTTACTACTACTTTTAATTTTAATTTTCTATTGTAAATGTATCATTTTCATTTGTCAGAATAGATGCAAATTCACTTTCATCGGTTTCTGTACACCTTACGCTCCCGTTGTCATTTTCGTCGTCATCATCGTAATTATTTTCATATGGTTTCAACATTTCAATGACAGGAGGGGGTAGAGGTATGCGTTTTATGTTTTTTTGTCGTCTATTCAGCCTTGTATATGATACGACCGGATCCGATGATTCTAACGCTCTATGGAATAAGTCTTGTATAGTATGTTTTCGACTATCTTTCCGGCTGTGGTGTTCGCGGTCATATCGCCAAAACTTATTACGGGACTCTCCAGCTTGTTCCGAAAGAGCTCCTATGGGCAACGCGGCACTTTCTATAATTTTTTGCCCATGCACGAGAATTTTGTGCAAAGTTGTGGTCATCGGATGCCAGCTATAAGCGGCTACATATTTTTTGGCCACATTTTTGCAAAAATCACCGAATTTTTTGGAATCGAGCGGCAGCCCACAGTTTATAGCAACAAGAATGATGTGCATGTCGTCGACAAGCCATTTACTAACTCCTAGTATTTCAGAAAATATTCTGCGACTTTCATCAGTAGCGAAGACCCTCCGGGCGGTATTTCCGTCATTAGTCGTTCCCGAATTGGGTCGCACGACATCAACTAGTAAACCCAAGCCATCTTTTATTTCTGTCTGTATTCTTCTTTTCCGGCCTTCTACTATCTTTCCAGCAACAGACGATTTGAACACTCGCCACTGTCTTACGTGGGGATCATTTTTATACCCCAAATGGAGTAAAAATTCTAAAAACCTTATATAGGCATGAAGAGGACTCATACCATTTTTTATTGTTTCTTCGTCTCCTATTGGTATGGAAAACGCCAAATCTAAATTATTATAGTTAGTTGCAGTTAACTTACAAATAGGACATCTTAGTTGCGAAAATGTGTTGTGAATAATATTGTACACCTTGCCATCAATGATGCTTAAGGTAAGGTTACATATAGATTTCACTATAAAACCTTTCGATGTAACTGCCGCGACTGGTGTTAAATGTAGCATTTGTTGCTCTACGTATTCTTTTTCCGCGAGAATGAGGTCTTTCGATTCTTTTCGATATTGGATATGTAGAGGCCTGCAGGACCGAAATGATTGGGGCGCTTGGTTTACCCATATAATTTTTTTGCTACATATTTCCATGATTTGTAAGGGCACAAAGGTTGTGGCAAATATTGAATTTTCGTCAAACAAAAGATCTTGGGGAGATGTTTGTTTATAAAGAGATTGACCTGTACTGCCATCAAATCCCCAAGACCCTTCGAATGTGCATGAAAGTTCATCTAAATGCTCTTGTTCGCAATATGTATTAATTACATCATCACAGTTGTGAATAATTCTTTTGAAAGTATGTGCGAGAAGTCCCTGTAAGGAAACAGAAGCCTCCACTTCGCTTGATTCCACTCCATCCTCTGGATAACAGTCCTGTTTTGCTTTTGCTACTTGTTTGTAAGGTGGAAAAGCACAAAAGCCCCTGTTAGCTAGATCTTGTTGTAAACATTTATATGTCGCGACACTGTATTTTCGGTCAATTATTATTCCAAGGGCTTCTTCTGCAGTATACATGGTTTGATGATTTATTTTTGCCAACACCTCAGTCGAACTAGTTGGAGCCTCCAAACATTTATTTATAACAACCTCTAAGTCACGGGCACTTTTATTACTTAATTTTTCATTGTCTCGGGAACTCACAACTTTAGTAAAGGTCTTAATTAATTTTGCTGGTGGTTCATCTTGTAATAAAGTTTCTAGCTTTTTGCGTTCTCTAACTTGCGTTCGTCTACTAAGCTTTGAGAATTCCGTATCACTACTCGTACTTGCAAGAGGTAGCACGTCCACAATTTCAGGTGGTATGTCTATAACTTCAGGTGCCACATCCACAGGGGTAGGCTCCATGTTCACAACTTGAGCAGGCATGTCAGGATTGAAAATTAAATCACAAGGAATGTCATTAATAAGCTGTTTACTTAGCCAGTCTTTATTCTTTTTAAGAAAATAATTCATGTTCTTTTTACAATCATTGCGTTTTTTCTCAACTTTGGTAATAAAAAGGCCTATAGCAGTCGCCAGGTTTTTTTCTTGGACTGGAGAAAGTGGAGAGTGTAAAATACCTGCAAGACTTGATTTTATTACGCAGCTTCTTTCGGATTTGCTTAGGTCAAACGGTTTTCCTAAGCGGCCTTTTATTTTTTTACTTTCCTTCAACAAAAGCGTATAAGCATCTAACCGCGTTAATGTATAAGGCTTTTCCATTATCATGGTATCGATAATACTTCTTTATTCATTATTATTTTCCATACGAGACGTATAACAAACTTAGCTGTCATGCCTTTTTCTAAATAATATCACTGAAACTCATTAAACGAAAGGAGGTTTACCTACAACATAATGTCTAGTTCACGAAACGGTCGTGTGGCACCGCTAGTGTCGCAACGCTAGTTTAGCCCAACGCGCAACATTCCTTATTATTGGAAGAACCAGTAGATCATGTTGTCTACATTACAAGGGTATCGTGTGATAATGAACGAATTTTAGAGTCAATTGTCTTGGAATTAGGGTATTATTGAGGATCACAGGCATTCTAGGATGCAACTAGCGCTAGGAGGACCACAAGTGAAAATTACTTTGATCAAAGAAAATGAAGTTAGAAATACATAATATGACATGACATAAAAAATACGTAACTACTTCATAATTTCTAAATGTATACAAAATAATAACACATGCCAGCTGTTTATGCGGTACTTTTGAATGTCGCCAAAAAATATTGAAAATCCCGGAAACCGGGAAGTCTTAAACAAATGATATCTCCGAAAGTCCGCGATTTTTGAATTCCGTTTTTTGTGTGTAAGTAGTCCATAACTGTGGCTATGTTACAAAACCAAAAAAAAATTAGACTACTAAAGATATTCTTTTTTAAAACATAAAGAAAATTTTACTATTTCCGCGATTATCTTAAAACTGACAAGCCCTAGCCAAGTCGCGATAAGTGTATTATTTAGCCGTATACTAGACCTCTTATATCACAGTGCAAAATTAATATTCATATGCGTACTTTCCGTAATATATATATATATATAGATTTTCTTAAAATTCCGGGACTTTTTCTTTAAATTGCAATTTCTCCAAAACTATGATAGTGAGCCACGCGAGAGTTTCACTGTTGCATTTGTGACATATTCCTCTATTCAATTATCTAATAATATAACCCTGTCTCAAAATGAGGTCCAAGGGAACACTGTGCTTTGTTCTGTCACTTTCACTTCGATACAAAAAAAGCGAGAGATAGAAACAACTTTATTCGAAGTTCGATTTTCAAATTCCACACATAGTAGGCCCAAAAAGAAACGCACGTTCGGATGCACACATAACCGTAAAATTGCAAATAAAACTATCTGTTAAAGTTTGAAATGTGTTTATTATAACTATTTTATACAGTAGGTACTTACAATCATTTTTTTTATTTAATGTTTTGAAGACAAAATTAATGAAAAATAAGAAGTTTATCATGTATCTACATAATTTTGTTATCGTTTTAACAATCTTTAATTTCGTGTCATAAACCGCGGGGGCAGTTTCAGAACGCATTTCAAAATTAGCGGGATTATTGTACTAAAAAAATGTTTTGTCCTCCATAGATAAGGCCTAGTTTAGTTTGTTTTTTTAAATCCACAGACTACATAAAGCTGTATAAAGTTGTGTTTGCACTACGGCATTATCAAGTTGCGTGGCATGTTTCATCTGTTTCTTTTTTCCACTTTTTATTTCATTAGTATTTTGCATAAATGCTTTTGATTGATGCATATGCGATCGTATCGTCATTGCGTCGTGTATTCATTCACCAAATGGTCACAACAGAAGACCGAGGCTGGCTCTGCCAGCTTCACGCCGAGTGGTTCTCGCTGCTGAGGTGAAAAGTTGTATGTGTCACACGAGACCAAAGCTATTTACAACTCGTGTTTTTGAATCCCTCGCTACACTCAGGATTCTAACCTAGAATCACTCGCTACGCTCGTGATTCAATAATACAATCCTTCGCTTACTCGGGATTCAAAATCCACACTCGCAGCAAAAACCAACTTTGCTCTCTTGTTGCACAAATAACTATTGTTACTTAAGTCAAGATCGATGACAAATTTGCTAAAAATAATCGATGTCGATGATACGGTACAAACGTTTTACGGTACACACAGCAACACATCTAGCTATACACTTCAGAAATCTGAAATATTGCGTGAAAGAGAGCCGCACTAGAATCGTATGTTGTTGACATAAAACACATAATTATACATCTCTTTCTTTTTCTCTCTGCTCTGTCTTTAATGGTTAGGTGTGATGTTGTGTGTACTACAATTTTCTATTTTATTATAGACTAGTGAGACTCTGTCGTTTGTCATCTCTTAGCTCTCGGGAACTGTTCATTTTTACCTTCCCGGGACTCACTTTCACATTTGTAATATTAGTATGGAATTATGGATATGGAAAATTAATATGATTAATTGATTATTGATAAACTGTAGGCGAATAACCTATAATGTGCCTAATCGTTATCTATCTTCTAATATACAAAAGTCTCGTGTCACAGTGTTTGTAGCAAACCTCCGAGCGGCTTCTTAAGTAATTTTGTTTGTGTACTTATTCAGTAGAACAGAATAGGACGTAATCTATTTTTCATAAGGTTTGTACCAAATAAATCCCCCGGGTGGCGCCACTCGCGGACAGCTATTATATCTGTAAGTGTTTATATGCTATGGGCGCAACGTAGGTAAACATTGCAGCAAAACAAATCAATTCGTCCGTAGATCCAACGCTAATTCAATGTAAGCACCTTGCGTAACACTAAATTAGCAGCGCAGCGCCATTAAATTGCCGTCGAAATAAACATCATTTAACCAGTTTATGAAAACCTTGCATGTTTGCGATGTTTAGCGTGTGCGAGTTAAGTTTTTGAGAAAATGTAGGATCACCCTTACCTGACATCGCTTAAGACATCTAAACAGGTAGGTAAGTCTAGAGCTGTAATTTTTGTTTTACGTTGAATGCGTAGTTTCCCCACGATGTATTATTTACTGTATCAATAGTTACACACCTTTCCTATTATATTTAACAAAGCTAGAAGAAGTAATTGGTGCTGGAATTGAAGTTGCTACCTTTACAATTACAAGTCGAGACCATCCATACACGTTAAAGCAAGTGTCCTATTCTTGGTGTGTGGTCTAGTGAGTGCGTGTCGCAAGCAGCTCTCAGTTCGCAGGCCACAATGCGCGGAAGCCGGTGCCTTCCGCCATATCGAGTGGCTAATTAGACCAGTGTGTCACCGGCCCGTGAGAGTCTCACGTGAGACCAGGGATTGAAAACCGGTTTATTTTCCGTACCGGTTAGAGCCGCACTTTGAGAGCCTAACCCATAATAAAGGTTACGCTCGCAAGAACCGCTCTAACCGGTATCTCTATGTCGGAGCGTAAACAGGGAACGAAATCAATTTACCGGTTAGAGAGCGGTTCCTCCGTGTGGGGGGTGAATGACCGCTCGTTTAAGGAGACAGGATTGGTTTGCTATGGTATTAGATTGATAGCGCAGCCACCAGCAGCGCCTCGACGCGCGACAGCGGTCATTCATCCCGTATCGAAACACAGAGTAACCGGTTAGGGAGCGCTTCGAAATAACGTTCCCAAATCATTTCGTTCGAACGTAACCTAAATTATTAACCGGTTTAACCTAAATAAATACCGGTTTATTTGTAACCGGTTACAATCCCTGCGTGAGACGCCTATTTATAGCTCCATGTGCTTTGTTTGATGACATGTGAACATCTATCTGCTGAGTATTACGCCAAAATCGTGAACGCTGATAGAGATGACGCTCTCTGTTCTGTCTATTATAGAACAATCCTTTTTTATTTGGAATAAGGTATCGGTGTGCTGAAGTTTATAGAAATCTGTTGAACGAGACACATTCAAACATCTATAATATTAGTAGGATAATAGATAGGATATATTTTTTATTGTGAAAGAGGAGTTAAACGACCAAGCGAGTCACCTGGCCCTGTTTTATCACTACATAGGTAGTATAAAACAAAGTCGCTTCCCGCTGTCTGTCCCTAATCCCTATGTATGCTTAGATCTTTAAAACTACGCAACGGATTAAGATGCGGTTTTTTTTAGTAGATAGAGTGATTCAAGAGGAAGGTTTTTATGTATAATAAATTTTGTTTTATGTACCTGTGTTATAGAAAACTCAAATAAACCGAAGTGAAGCGAGGGCGGGTCGCTAGTAAAGCTATAAATTACAATTTACAGGTTACAAGTTTCCATTTGACACAAACTCGACCAATGACTACTAGCCATTTGAGCAGTGTTGCCAGTTTAGACATGTAAAATTGTTAGCTATGATATGAGAGATTACCAAATGCCGCTTCTCTAGATTTACAAATGAATTACTTACCTGATTACATCTTAAGTTCCCAATAATTTACGTGTAGGTATAGTAAAATTAAGCAAGATTAAAGTAATAAAAGTCTTCAATACATGGATGAGTAAATTTATGTTATGCCTAAATTGACAAAACCGTAGGAAGGGTCGCTAGATGCACGGAGACTCGGGAGCCAATACCGCAGGTGTCATTATGTATCGAGAGATTGTATGTATCCAAGGTTGTTGTCACGGTTTGAGTCGATTAGTTGGGCAGTTAAGTACCCAATTATTGAATAAACACATCTTTAATAACGGCTTTTGTATTCATCTTGGAAACGTGCGGATAGGAATTTAGAGTTGACGATCAAGCGATCTATTCACAGCTCAGAAATCAAATTGGTGAACTCTACATACCTACTCGTACATTCGGGAATTAAAATTTTATGCACTATTTATTTTTTTAATAGGGGTAATCTTACACAGTTTGAACTAGTCTGAAATTAATCTTGTACAATGGGTACCTACATACTAGAAGAAGATAAACACCCGATATAAAGAAAACAACTTGTACAAATAGAGAACATGGCACAATAAATAAATACCTATAGGTACCTAAGCCCTAACTCGAACCCAGGCTTAGTAGGCAGGGTCCTAGGCTATACACCACGATTTCGTATATCTTATGCTACCTACTCGTAATTCGAAAGTGGAAAATGGTGGTAAAAAGAACAAGCCGCTTAACCAACGACAAAAACTTGTACGTTACCATTAGCACAGGTCACTCATGTAATAGGTATGTACCCCGTAAGCCTTATAGGCAGGGCCCGTAATTTTCATGCCGTTGACGTAAAAATGACGTCACGCTACATACAGTATGATTCCAATTAGTATTTCGTCATAATCATTTGTCAACCTCTTTAGTTGACCGGTATCGATGAAATAATCAGTACATAACGTTTAACTAACTGTGACTATTGTCACTCAAATAAAAAACAGATTACCAAATTATTAAATAATTCATACTTATGTTCCTTAGATTTTAATAGTGTCTTACCTAGTTATTTTTTTCATTTGCTATTGTTACAGGAGTTTTTCAACAAATATCCATTTTTAATCGTAAACGACAAAAACGATTATTGTACTAATTGTGATTAAAATATAACATCAAAAATAAAAAGAACAACTAAACATATTGAAAAAGAAGAAGGAAATTTAACACAAAAGGTGTTTAACCTGGATCTTACGAATTTTATAATAGCATCAGGAGCATAAAATACAAAACAAATAGTTTCATTTACGTTTTATGTATCAAGTAGGTATTTATTTTTCTACGCGTCAATAGATTACTTGACTCAGTTGTACATGATTAAATGATTAACGACTAATGATTAACAATTACAATAAAACAATTTGAAATCATACCTACTCTATGTAGCGTGACGTCATTTTTGCGTCAGCGGCATGAAAATTACGGGCCCTGGTTATAGGTAATGGATCATTTAGTGATAGGTATGGTCGGCCAAGAAAGTGGTCTACCAGTTTCGACAAAGGTTTCTGTGAGATCTAATTATCGCTAAGGTTGACACTTGTCACTGTCATAATATTATTGCAAGGGAAACTCCAACTTGTTATACCTATCATGACGTGCAATTGAACTTCAACCGCAGGGTGGTAGACCACATTTTTGGCCGACTGTACGCAAAATAAAGAGGACATTCATTGATAATTTACTGGCGTAATCAGAGACATTTAAAAGTCGATTGATTCGTTCCTTTTTCAACGTTGTATGTAAAAAACAAAAGCAAGCTTTAAAAACCTGACTGTATCTTTTGATGTCGTAGTTTTTTTTTGGCGGGTTTAAAATGTCATATCGCTGCAAGAATGGAACTCATTCGTGAAAATGTTCGTGGCATGATTTATTAAAAAAAATGTTGTTTTTTATTGACACTTAAGAACGACTTATAGTCCACCAAACGAAGGAAACTCAGTGGAAAAAACTCGTGTATAAGCGAATTAGTACGCTTATGCACTGTTTATACATAAACAGTTATTAAAACCAGTAACAATTTACATTTGAGGACATTATAATAAGCTAGGTAATAGGTATTTTACTTAAATATTAATACCAATCAAGCCACACACAGAATCAGTTAATGGCAATTAATAACCCACCGAACGAAGACCAAAATTTGCCTGTCGGGGGAAAAAACTCGTGTATAAGCGAATTTTGCCATAGTCGTAGGCAATGGTGGTTTAAACTACATACTAAAAGTACTGGTGGGTGGGGGTGAAGCTAAAGGGGGGAGGGGGGTGTAAAGGTCCCTTTTTTTAGTTTTTAGCAAAAACTCGTAAACTGTGGCCTATAGCTAAAAATAGTCTGAAACACAAATAATGTACGTAAAATTATCTACAAAAAAGATATAAACATTTTTTCTCTGGGATCAATATTTCATGAGATATGGGGGGAAGTAGATGACCAATAAAGAAATAAACACATTTATTTAAGTACGGTACGTATAATCCTAAAGATAAAATTCCTAATTATCTTCTAAATCTAAAATATTAGCATAATCATCGTCATCAGCGGTGTCTTCGATGGGAGCTCCGTTAGTGCATGAGCCGGAGCATACACCACAGACACTGGAGCAGGGAATTCCAGCTTTCCGGCAGCCACATCGCATCCCACACCCCGTCTTACACCGGCAGAATATGGTTTTGAGAATTGAGTCAGGTGCCACTGGGTCGTTGGTTGTCACTGGCTTTAGGATGCCATCATCACCTCTAGCCCATCCCCATTGAGTTGGTTGTAGGGGGTTGCCGAGCCATTGTTGTATCTGTAATAGTAATAAGGTCAATGTAAGTTTAGGTTATATAGATATTTGTATTTTAAAGACAAAATAATACACAACTTGTGTAATTAAAGATACCTGTAGATAAACTCTGAACGAGTGCTGCTTCGAAGCTCCTCTAGTAGGAGGAAGAGTGGCCAGATCTGATTTTGGTCTCATCGATGCTCTTAAAAAAACCGAGTAGCGGTATTTGTTGAGGTTTTGTACCTCGATAGGTGCTTGGTAAATCGACAAAAACAGCTTCTCGCCGGCCTGTTCAATACTTTCTGGTGACGAGGGCCCACTGAAAATATCGGATATCTTTTGGATCAAGTCTGATTTAGCTGTGAACAATTTCGCTATTCCCACTTTGCTTTTTCCATGGATCGCTGAGGTGGTGTCACATCCGGAGAAGCTGTGGAGAAGGATTCTCCTTTTTCCTGTCTTTGCAAATGGAAGCTGTTGAAGTTGTTGCACTGAAAACAATTTTTCCTCAACCTTCCCACGCCCTGGCTTCAAAAACAACACGTTGATATGTGGTGGGGCCAATCCTATGAGGAGGACTATCAAGTCGACATCCTCCCCAATAACAACAGTTGGATGTAAGGCAGCTTTCTCCAACCCGCACCTGACAATAGTGCCATCAGCATCTCCTGTTGCAATGGTTGTTTCAATTCCTGCTACTGTCATCTTCTCGGTAAGGAACTGAATCAGCCTTGTTTTATTGTTTTCATTAGCGAAGAAATGCTCCTGTTGAACGGTGATGATTGTATGTTCGTTAAAATTTATGTCGACCGAAGTTTTTGTCAGACCACGTCGCTTCTGCTCTGCTCGTTTAGTACTGTCGACATCACCATAACCATCAAAAATCACTATACAATTTGGACCGTAATGTTTCTGTAGGTACATAAGTAATATACTGATGGCAAATCGAAGAAACGCTGTCGGACTGTTTCCATTTTATTCATTTTATCTTTAGGAATATACGTGCCGTACTTAAATAAATGTGTTTATTTCTTTATTGGTCATCTACTTCCCTCCATATCTCATGAAATATTGATCCCAGAGGAAATATGTGTAAATCTTTTTTGTAGATAATTTTACGTACATTATTTTTGTTTCAGACCATTTTTAGCCATAGGCTACAGTTTACGAGTTTTTTGCAAAAAACTAAAATAAGGGACCTTTACACCCCCCTCCCCCCTTTAGCTTCACCCCCACCCACCAGTACTTTTAGTATGTAGTTTAAACCACCATTGCCTACGACTATGGCAAAATTCGCTTATACACGAGTTTTTTCCCCCGACAGGCAAATTTTGGTCTTCGTTCGGTGGGTTATTAATTGCCATTAACTGATTCTGTGTGTGGCTTGATTGGTATTAATATTTAAGTAAAATACCTATTACCTAGCTTATTATAATGTCCTCAAATGTAAATTGTTACTGGTTTTAATAACTGTTTATGTATAAACAGTGCATAAGCGTACATAAGCGAACGGCCTTAGGTCGTGAAAGGATGTGCCGAGGATAACGGCTCGTCGCTTAAGTCCTTGACGTCGCAAATACGTAAGTAAGTGGGTAAACAGAAACCCATAGGACTCATACGGAGCTGTAACGTGTCTACTCTTATGGCTCCCATTTCCTATAGTAAGTTTGTTTCCTAGAATTATTCGTCGTTTCATAATTTACGTTACGTCGTAGTAGGTAGGAACAGTCAAAGGCATAAATATGTATACACTCCAAAGTCTCAAAAATGTATTATCATAGACCTTATTGCTATAATAAAAAGGTCTATGTACATATTTTTGAGACTTTCGGGTGTATACATATTTATGCTTTTGACTTTACTAATACCTATACCTACCTACTAAATAAACTAAGCCAATAAACAGTATCTCAGATTCAATTGCCAAAGTAGATATAATTCTCTCCTCTTAGTAATTGGGTTGTGATGGCTACAGAAGTTTTATTTGAGATGCTGCTATTTGGCTTAGCAGGGCAGTATAGGTATGCTTAGATTGTTTAGTTTCCAAGTAAACGGTTAGTCATTACAGCATATTCAGATAAGTGTAGAAGGTTAAAGTCTGCGTCCTTCCTCGGCGTTTGTCTGTTTTGCTTCTCATAGTCTAGGGACTTCTAGAGGCCAGAACAATCTTCGCGTATCGTCGCATGTTTGTTCGTTGACCTTCTCTGCAGTTAAGCACGGGACAAATGCACGAACATTCGGAAAGCATTATGAGAAACAATATAAAAGAACTGCAGAGGCATTTAGCACATATTGGCCTTGCCCCTAATGCGATATAATTGTTACCGTTTACCTGCCTTTTATAAATGAGATCATACTAAAAACTGGAAGCGATTAAACGAACACCGTAGTACGAGCGAATTACCACCTATGGTGTTGTGTCATCTTATAAATGGTATTTATTTCCCATAAAGGCTAGTACTCCGCAGAGGTCAAATAAATGCCAACTAGTTGGTATGCGGAACTTGCTATCAATGTGGGAAAAGTCGTCGGTTAATTGTCGGTAGTTAGTTTTAATTTAATGTATCGTTAACATTATGAGTATTATGACATTCAGAATCACATGAAAAACGAGTATACTTTGCGTTTTAAAATTGGTAATTATTTAAACTAGTGAAATAACTAATTGCCCGTTGTTATCATATTTTGTCTTACTAGAACTTACAACCTGTCTACTGACTAAAACTTACTTGTAATAGACTATACAACTTGTTTCGTTTCCTGATTAACATACGTAATACGACAAGCAGTCGCATTGTATCTTTGGTATTTAACCTTAATTATCATATTCATCTTCGATACACACTGGCATCTTCCTTCACCAATCAGTTCGAAGTACCAACTTCGTAATTCCGATGTTAGTTCAATAGGTCATGTCGCTCCGTTCCGTGTTCCTTGAAAGGTCATAGTGTCTCCCGACCTGACAATTCTGTAATGAATTTGAATTAATTTACGAATGATCGACGTTAAAGGGATTTTAGATGACGTAATGAGGTGACGTGAAAACGATATATCGCATCTCGCCACGCCTCGCGATGTCGACAGCCAAGCGATCACAATGCGATGCCTCGGAGCATCTGTAATTGATGGGATCAGAATCTTAGACAAATGGTGTTCGTAGGTGACGAAGGCGGTGAAAGCTCCGCAGCAATTCTATTGTGACTCTGATTGATTTGATAGATAGACGTGTATCATTGGGATCCATTGTTTCGTTTCCGGCGGCATTTATATTTGAGAAAACGCAATTGAAACTTGTCGATTCGGATAGGGCACTGTTATCAATTTGTTGCGGACGTTTCGTTTGCTCAATCACGTTTACGCAATAAGAGGATAAGTGAGTGTAAAGAATACGAGTAAGGTGGTGTAATGTAGGCACCTACGGCGATGTCACCTAGACCCGAGCGTGGCTTCCCGAGCACGCGGGACCGTTGAGCAACGAGCGGGGAGCAGACACGCTGTCACGCGTGCACGAATGCAGATCGTCGCGTGCCACCTTCACTGGAAATATAAACCAAATGCAGTGGATAATCTTTCGCCTCTAACTTATCCAATTATTTTTAGAATGTCTATTCACATTTAACAAATTATTTTAGTATCACTAATAATTAATAAAACATCTTGCGTTGGGAATTCGATAAAAAGTAACAAAATAATTGAATATGAGTGATCTTATAGATCACACTCGGTAGCAATTTTATTATAATTGACCTTTAGACCTAGATGTCATGTCAGCGATGTAATTCGGAGCCATTGCAGTCATCACTTGCCGTTAGGAGTGTTAAGACTAGGCTGCGATTGTCTCATGAGTACCGCAAACTCCTATCGACAAATAATACGTGTGTTGCCTCTTCCAAAATATAACATTGGCAAAAGGAGCCACTTTTAAGATTTATTTATTGAACTAGGGCCATTGGTGGAAATGAGTGAAGGCTTAACACAATCTTAAATGTTCAGTCAGCCATCAAGCAGCCACATCAATCCAATCGGATATCTGGAGCACGTTCATTAATACCGATCAATAATTCACACCGGCGAATCAATCCGACAATCGTTACGACAGAAGTAAGAACGTGCTCGTCTCGAAGTGTGGGAATCACTGGTTCGTGGCGAGTTTAGCCGAATGCTCCGACGTGTTATTAGACACACTTTATGTTGTGTTGCGGCACCTATTGGTTTGTTAAAGCTGTTATTTGGTGAACGAGAGTTTATATTACGTTCGCGGGTAGTAATTAACCGGTTAAAATCTTGCAATATTTTGTGATTCCACAGATTTGATTTTGTGACTCGCTCAACTTATGAAAATCAAGTTCAAAATTGAGTCAACGATAGTTTTTCGAAACTTCATACGTTATAACTATCTAATGGATAACACACGTTAAGACGCACCTAGAACGCGGTATGCACACATAACATAATAGTTAATTGTCTGAACGGTATAATTGATAATACAATCTGTTTTCCTGGAGCCTTGCATATTGTTGACTGCACATTATATAAATTAGAGCATTACGCAGTCGGCAACGGAAGCGGGAAGTGGCGTGCGAGCCGTGCGTGTCACCGGCGCGGGCGCAACCGACAAAAACCCGCGAAAACAATCACATACTGCCATCTTTTTCTTCGGGTGTGATTGTATTCTCAAAATATCGCGTCTTAGTTGTTAGCGACAACTGGCGTTACATACTTCCATGTTCGTGAAAGTAATTTTATCAAATATACATGTATCGGATCGAAACGGTAGTTCGATGTTCGACGTGTCCGTCATTCAAATGCCAATAGGCAATAACCTGGAAATAGTCAGGGTACAATAGGGTGACGTGTATTAGGCTTAACATATTTAGTGTAATATTGCTTCGCCGAATGTTAACATCATACCTATTTAGTATAATTGGTAAATATCCGAATTATTGTTTGGTCGATGAGGCTGTATTTAATTGCGAATATTTTTATTTAGTATAATGGTCATAATGTTGTGTAGTGTAATGGGAGCGAGCGAAGCGAGCGAGCTATATGGGTCGGGGCAGAGGCCACTCGGATAATATATGTTAATACGTGATAATTTCTGCAAACCAATACTTGACATAATTTTGTTTTGTAAAGTTTCTGCTTAATGGCACTTATGCTAAAAGTTATTATGCCTTAAGTATATACTTATTCCGGAAAAGAATCTACCAAACAAAGGGGACCCAATACAATGATACAGACCCAAATTAAGGGACACTTCTTCCTGAAAAATCTGAATGTTACCACGGGAATAAACGACGAAGTTATTTTTCTTAGTGAATGCTGTACCGAAGTATCCATTTTCTTTAGAAGACAATTGGCAATATGTTAGCACACTCATAAACAAAGTACTAAAGTGACTTAGCACGCCGCGACATTTGTTGGTTGAACTTTCATAATGCCTTATAATGCCTACGTATTACTGTGTGCAATACTAATAAAAATGACGACCCCAATTGATGCTAGGAACACAAACGAGTTATGACGATTTCTCCATTGCCTAAATTGAACGCATTACCTACATTAATTTTACACAGTACATATTTGGCATTTGAAAGAAGATACCCATCTTCCCCTATTGACCTGAAATGGCAAGTTGGATTAGATTATTTCAATGATGTTTGTCTCGTGATTTGCAAATTGTTTATCTCGATAGTGAGATTTTATTTGATGTTTTTTTGTTCTGTAAGTTTATTTACTACGATGATAAACATGATATTATATGATTACTATAATGATAGACTTTTTACGAGTCTAGTAAGTAGGGAAAAAATAAGGAGGGCCTTATTTTTTTTTTAAATAGGTATGGTAACGATGTACTTACTTATTTATGTGATTTCAACAACTCGATGATATTTTCAGCAAACCCACGTGCTCACCATGGCTTTAATTTCCACATCAAGTTGTCATGAACTCATGAGGCATTAAGTCTTAACCTCGTTGATTGTTTTGTAAGATTTTCATACTTAGATATTTAGGTACCTTTTTCATCACGTTGTGTGGGAACACATTTATAAACGTTTATTTTTTCAAGATTTTCCTTTAAAACGCTTTGTGATGCTGGAGTTAAGTATTTTATACAAAATGCTTAATTTATTTTCCATTTGGAGGTTAGAATAGATCTACAAACAATATAAAAGTCTTTACTTATTCTAAAATTACGTTCGCAATTTTTAATTATTCGTGATTTCGTGGTGTATTCCCTCGCTATATAGATCAGATAGGCATCGGCACCACGTCATTAAATTTATTAACCATTTTAGTTCTCAACTCAATTACAACGGTGTCTACCAGTTGAGTATCTTATTTAATTGCATAAACAGCATATTTAACGTTGATTTAAAACATGATCAATTGCAACAGTAAAAATATTAATAGACATTATTTTGGTTTTTACATTACAATGCATATTCCTTATACGTCGTATGCGGCTTTAGTCATAAATATAGAGTGAATAATTCTCAAAATAGTATGAATGTAATTGTTCTGCAACCTCATTGATATGCAGATGCTGTTACGAGTGCAGAGAGAGTGACCTCCGCGGGCCGGGTCGTGAGGGAAGGTCGCATCGTTAGACTCGAAAATACCACCGGTTTTATAACGTCGTCGTCGCGTATAGCAAGGAAATTCATTCGTGTACTCTGAAACCCTTGCGTAATGAACTGGCATATTAGCGCTATGTCATTCCGTGGCTGAAGTAGTAACTGTTGTTGTAAAAGGATGACAGTGTTATGAAAATCTGTTGTCTGTCTACCAAACCGGGCTGAGATTCTCCAAGAGTTTTTGACCTGTTATCGTAGCCGGTTTTGATAGCTCTTATTTTGACAGTAATAAATACCATGACAGGTGAAAGACGATGTGGTGTTTACCGCCTAGAATAGAGGCCCTGGACGGTTACCGGCAATAACATGTTATTCAACATTGTGCTATAAAATAACTGACACACTCTTATGCCTCTAGTGACTACTTTTCATAAAAGTCAAAAACTAGATACCTACACGACAAACAATTCCGGTGTTTTTGGAATTAGCGAACTAAGCTTTTGCATATAGACTTGAACTAATAAAATAATAAGGTTAGTTTAGTTCAGTTTAATAGCTTTTAAAGCAATAAAAATAATGTTATCCTATTAATTTCGCTTTTTTGTAATGTAATGCCATAGGGCGATAAAACTTTGACATTTTAGGTGGCAGCTACTTAATAATGCAGAAAGTGTAGACACGAAGTACTTCCGTAGGATGGCATTAGGCACATTGTGCATTGTCGCAAGCGCGAGGAATTCTTGTAGAAAGTTCAGTGAGCTTGTCGCAGATGCAGCCCTTTTGGTGCATCAACATAACATGCTCAGTTAGGAAATGCACTTCTCAAATACCATTGGGTACTTTCAAATAGTAGATTGTGTTATAATTATAAGGGAGTAAAACGAATAATTACAGCGAGGGCAAACCCAGAGCCAAATCCTGAGCGTCCCGTGTTAATTACTTCATGTGGTTTTAGTGGTGCCACGCAAGATAAGTACTATCCTTTTTTTTAAATGCGTACTGTTTTTGCAGGAGCATGCAAATGAAATGTTACAAACCATAAGACAACTATTATAAATCTTGAGTAATGTTTTGAAAACGCCCATAAAGAATAGATCTTGATTTATTTAAGTACATTATTTTCCTTTTGGGTAAACTTTGAAACAGCTCTTTCCTGAATAGGTGGAGTAACAATGTTATATATTTCACGAACCTTCGATTTGTACTTTGCAAAGAGTTATAAAAGCTAACCTATTTATTAATATCAAATGTCATCAACGTAACCGAAGATTATAATTATGGTGTGTTATGAAAAAGAGTGGACATGTGTAGCACGCATATAAGTTAATTATCTTAAAATGTATTTGCTTTGAAAATTTCTTGCGAATATACTTGTACATTTGATTAGTTTCGTTGAGCATCTATAAAAATAAATTTAATAACTTCGTTGTTTTAGATTTGTAGTTAAGTCATTTACATAAAAGCGCTTCAGTGATGTCAAAAAGTAAGACCTTATAGACGGTAACTTTGTGTACTTAGGTATATTTTGCGTATTTTGGCGCTTTATTTGATTTGACTGTTTATATGTTAAGCCAATTTCGATTAAGTATTCATTTTGTAGACTAGATCTAGCTATACTTGACTCATTGCCAATCACGTTATCGTGCTCGTAGGTATACGGGCAGAGATAGAACGTCAAGATGCACTAGGTTAGTGCATGCGGAAGCGCGGCCGGGGAGGGGTCGTGATATACCGCGGGTGAAAGCGTGCGGCCGCCGGTCGCGGGTCAACACACCGCATCTAGATAAAGCACTGCCTAATTCATCATCTTCGTCCAACCCTGGACCGATATCGGATGGCCCCTGTGACAGCCGTATTTCGTAAGTTAGAACACTTAATTCGCGCCAAAGCGGCAAATAAAAAGAAGAAATGTAGTATTCAAGAAGAAAAGTCAAAGTAATCAGTATTATACGTGTTCACCTATGTACGTATGATGCTAATACAACGCGTAATCCTAAACCAACCGGTATAGATACATAGTGGTTATTAGTCCTAAAAAACGGAGCGCACCTGTGGTAAAAGTAAATAGTAAGATTTGAACTCTGACATACTACTAGAATTATATTATATGACAAGAAATAAATTCACTCACAGTAAATATGTATTTGATTTCTGTGAAAAGGTTCTTTATCAACTTTTAAAACCTTGACCATTAACTTAGAATGTCAAATAATGTATTGGCTACTAGTAATTCGTATATAGTAGTATTCGTCATTCTTACAAAATGTCCTTGGCTGACAAACAACGAATATTTGAATTGAAACAAATGTATGCCACAACTTTACGTTAGGTAACGGTGATGACTCCATGTGTAACAATACCATAAACAAGAGGAAATTGAGAGAGGAAGGAAACAATTACAACTCAAGGTGCACCATCATGGTGATTAAATTATTTTGGTTCGGCTTGGCTTGGTTTTTTATAACCAATGATCATTATACATTATTATACATAAGGTGTTTTTTGCTATTGCTATATTAAGTTTGAAACCGTCTTAAATTTGGAAGTAAGTACATAGTAATTTCATCATTATAAAACCAAAAAATGCGAATAACTGCACATTTATCAGAAAAGCCTGATCTATGACACATAGCAGAGAGTTATATGCATCATATGGTCATTACGGTAGTGAAGCAATCGAGAATCTCACTGGCTAATAAATGACTCGTACGGATAAGTTACACTGACAAGCTGTTTGTGCAAGAGATGCTAATCTTAAACTACTCGAATGAATGAGATAATGAGCGAGATGTGAGCGAGCCACTAAATATGCACCTCTGTATAAAATTATGCTTCTATGCCCAAGGCATGGTCAGAGGCAGTAATGATGAGGTTTTTGTTACAGGTTAGGGAAGTACCTTAACATCTATTTATCTTTTTATACATAATATAAAATGCTCCCATGATTAACTGATTGATAAAATATTACACAATGGTGGATCTAGAGAGATGATTTTGGAAGCAATATAACTTAAATAACTTACGTTAAAGGTGCACTTAGAGGGATTTTTGAGAATTTAACCCAGAACGGAAACAATAGGGGATCTTATCGTATCTTACAAAGGGGCGCTTTCGGATACACTTCGACCCTTTAGCATATTTGTGCAATTACCTTCTTACACACTCAGCTGTTCGAGTGTGCAGGTTTTCCTCACGATGTTTTTCCTTCACCGTAAGAGCATCGGATAGTGCACTTAAGTTAGAAAAACTCATTGGTATATGGTGATCGCGGAGGTTCGAACTCGGTACCTTACGATCACGAGTCGACTTAGCCACTAGACCACCGACGCTCTAAGAATAGGGGATTAACTTGAAACATATTCTACGCGTTCGAAGTTACAGGCGTCTCGTTCGAAGATCTCTCGGGTTAGTCTAGAAGTCCCCAAACTTTTTGGTCTCGTAGACCACTTAGCATTTCTTTGGTTTTAGATAGACCCCGAGCTACCGTTTCCGTAAAAAATGTTCAGGGTCTTGCACGGATAAAGTGGGAAGTCCAGGCGGTTAAAAATTGTCACAGGCTTCAATTAAATTTTAGTGCAAAAAAATATTATTTACAAAATAAAAACTTACAGGCACATAAAATAAAATGTAATTTATTCAGAAAGATATGTGTTTTGTATACATTTATAAAAGTATTATGTAAGTAAGTAGGTATTTTATTTCCTCTCTGTGTGTGAATATGGGGTATTCCATTAATGGAAAGACATAACTAAAGTCACACGCAACCTGCTTAAATGGGATCCACCATCGCGAAACCGGGTTTTTCATATCATGAGTCACCTTTTTTTCGCTTACATAGACACCTTTCTGGTCAACGTTGACCCCTAGACCAATTTGGGAATGACTGGGTTAGTTTAATACATTTTTCAACTACTTAGTGTCTTCCTCTTAACTTGTTCTATGGACGTAATAAACTATATAAAATACATCGACAATATTATATCCCAAACACGATTAATCGACCTCTGAACATTCAAAATAAATACTCGATATAGTGTTTTCAATCCACAACGGCACGCCCCGCTAGTCAAATTGACGTTTCACGGATGCATTAATCACTACATAGTATAAAACAAAGTCGCTTCCCGCTGTCTGTCCCTATGTATGCTTAGATCTTTAAAACTACGCAACGGATTGTGATGCGGTTTTTTTTAGTAGATAGTGATTCAAGAGGAAGGTTTTTATGTATAATAAATTTTGTTTTATGTACGTGTGTTATAGAAAACTCAAATAAACCGAAGCGAAGCGAGGGCGGGTCGCTAGTATATGAATAATTAAGTAGTGGGGCGGGATATCATGGATTGAAACACTAAATTTAAACGTTCTTGTAACATTACAAAAAGCTTTAATATAGTTAATAGTGTGATATAATGCATGTTATTGCCTAACATAGGTATTTTTGCGTGGTTACTCTAACAGAAACCTGTGTCATCGTAGTAATTTTGCGATACTTGACGACTCGACGATGGAATGTTTACGCCGGTATTGCAATGTTTATGCGTAATAGTTGCACGGTGCACCTACGACGAGATTAAGTATCATCCAAAGTTCCACCCGTGGGAGGAATACGTGTGACTTAACCGGCTCGGTGCTGAAGTATCGCAGGATTGTATTATTTATGGTGATGCATTATGTCTAAATTAAAATGATTCCCATTGTCGCGTAGAAGTGTCAGACCAATCAAGCTCAGCTTCAGCCGTGAGTTAAATCATATTAAGTTAATGGCGAATTGTTAGTGGTTGATGGGGCATTAGCGTGCTGCCGTCTTCAGAAGAAGAAGGGCGCATCTATTAAAGTAATTAATTTGAATATACGACCTTGTTGTTTGCACATAAGGTATCATGTTCTTCTTATCGAATTGTAATTATGGTCTTGTTAGTTAGGAGAAAAGTGAGGCGCTCCTGGGCCCGTGGCGCACGCTCGCAGCACCACGACGCGCATGTCCGTCACGATGGTTGCTCTCAGCTGTAAGGACTGTATCTGGGGTAGAGATGTGCAATCGAGAAAATAAACCAAAGGTGTGACAGGTAATGTTATAAAATTGATGATTTACGGATACTAACTAATACCACTCTAATAGCGAAGCCATTACTTATGTTTATATGGCACGAATAAACTTTCGACTAATATATATAGGTACAAACGAATATCTTCTTTAGTTTTGAATACTTGATTCGCGGTAGTAGCTACACTGCACTGTGCTTAAATTAATATGTAAATAAGACCCCAGGTATAAATGGCTAAATAAATAGTCTGCCGCCGGCGATTATTATGGCGCTAAATAGTACCACAGAACACCCAGTAGTAGGAATCTCAATTGGAATAAAATTAATTACATAATTGGAATAAAGTTTGCCAAAAATTATCGGATGATTCCTCTAGTCGTTAAGCACGCCTCGGGGTACAAATGTTATGAAATCAAATAATTTAAATCGTGTTGCAAGAGCTGAGCTATCCACGACCTTCGGCAGCCGTGAGAAGCTGCGCGGCGTGCGAGCCGACATTGTGGCGGTTAAATAACCGCTGCGCTCGCGCCGCGCGTGGCGCAAGCGGCGGCGCGGGCGACGAGCGTTTGCGTGCGTCAATACATTGTTCATTTGACAAATTGGGTATTGTTCGGTAACGATTGGAACGATCGGGGGACGCAGAATTACTTTTGATGTCAAATATTTGAACACAATTTACTTGTACTGTCAGTTGCTGTATTACTCCTAGAAATATGAACAATAAAATAATCATCAATTCTGTTGTACAATAGCAATTCAAATAACCAATGTTCAATAGTTCTAATCAAATAATAAAATTGTTAATTGGTTGTACAGAGTAAAGGTTTTCAATGTGTCTATAGAAGACGATAAATAGCCAATTATAAAGTTATGACATATTAAGTATACGTAATACTCGTAATATGTGCTAACAGCAACAGCATTATGCATACTAGATTCGGAATTATTATCTCGACCAATCAAGGCACGTTAATTGTGGGAAAGCTTTAAGAATGGAGCCCGGAAAGAAAGTGCAGATCGCTGTCTGCCCTCGCGGCGCTCTCGCTTACAGCTGTCTTTCAGTTTGTTACCCTACCACTTATGTGTTGATTATTCATATTTGGGCTAAATATACAATAATTTCCTTGGTTTTTGCACTCTGAGAGTACATTTAATGGCAAAATCTAAGCTTAGTAATTTAGGGTAGAAGGTTTTGACAATCTTAAGACCATTTTTGGCCAATCTAAATTTAGTAAAGCATTATGAAATTACAAAAATATTTTTATATACTATCGTTATTTATTTATTTATTTATTGGTGGGAAATCCAACAGTAACAAATATAACATATGAAACAAGAATAGGAAGCACAAAACCAATTACAGGATTTCAAATGTAGTGACAGAGTAGCAAATTTAAAGTTTAGTACCTACACACTTCAAAGGTACACGCACTTACACAAAAACACTAGCGCAAATAAAAGGTAAAATTAAAACTACTGCTACACACCAGCCAAAGGCAGATCGCCAAAAGGTTCTCATACCTATGGTACAAAACATGCTCAAACAACACATTTCGCTATCAAACTTCGCCTCACGGAAGGGATTTCACAATTTAATATATCGATATCCAGCTTATTCACCCAATTATTCAAGCCTTTACCAGCACCAAAAATAATAATAATAATTGATTTAATATTTATTGCTTTATATAATGCTAGATTAAGTAGTACCATTGTAATATGTTTAAAACATGACTGACTGCTGAGTTTCTTGCGGCGTTTCTTCTCAGCAGTGTCTCCTCTTGGGAAGCGCTGGTAGATTCTTGACGTGTAAAAGTGCCCGTACGGCCTACTTACTGAATAAATGTCTTTTTTTGTTTTGTCATTGTTAACACTTAGCATGTCTTACTTACCCAGAGGTTAAAATACGACTTGGGTTTTTAGAAAAATTCTAATAATTTTACATCCATTTTGTAGCATTCCGTACCAAAATGGTAAAAAAGTGTTATGGTGAGATTTCGGTGTCTGTCTGTCACAACAGTTTTTCTCCGAAACTATATAAGCTATCAACTTGAAATTTGGATAGTTGTATAACTGGCCTGCCTGCATCTGTTTTTAGTAAAAATAAAATGAATTTATTTTTCTAAATACATATTTGAAAAGGGGTCTATCATCTATCTATCATTTTCATAACATCATGTAAGGGGTGAGTCATACATGATGTTATGAAAATGAGTATTTTCTTTTGCATTTTCCGACCATATTAAGTATTTTAAATACCTTCGGTGCGCGAATCCAACTCTCACTTGACCAGTTTTATGCCAAGTAGATACCAGTGGAATTATGTACTTAGAGTAAAAAAGAGAAAGTAATTAGATTCTTATTTTTGCAATGTTTTCCTTTTAACTACATAGTTGAACATGAGCATTCCCGAAACCACGCACAATATTATGAACGTCCTGTTTGTTAAATTTATGCAAAATAAGGAACACATTGAGATCCTTTTTGATAGCGAAAACTCAACCAGAAGTATAATAATTTACTAACTATCCAAAGCTCGTATTCTATTGCTGCACCTGTTTCTAAAATGATCTTAAGTAATGTAAGTTAAGGTCGTTTTTGCAACTTTGTGCTTGAATCAGATACGAGAGTATATTAATTTCTGTAAAGAGAATCGGTACTGCACTCGTCCTCGACCTCGGTTCCGCGATGATCTCACGTCGTCATAAGGATATAATTTCGGAGACGATTGCGATCTGGTTATAATCTGGCACAGGATTTGGTAAATTGAAATATTAAAATTATTTTATATTTAATACAGTTACAGTGCAAATACAGTGATAATATCCAGGATAATCGATATTACCTTACGGCACATGGGGAGTTTTCAAAAATATTTTATCTACATAACCAAAGGCTTATTGAAAACGAAATCACGATCGCATCCTTTGTGTAACGAAAGTTAGTCATGATAACTTTCGTTACACAACTGTTCTGTTCTGTTCTAATTAAAGCCCTTAACTGTGTGTTTTTTTTTAAAGCGACGGATATGTGATCTATAGATACTTCTTCAGCTCTTTTTAGTAAATCCCATTTCTGTAATTTTTGCGATCTACAATGCCGATGTAATATTATACCAACCGCAATACAAAGTCTCGCTACAACTTTAACCTTTTTCGTAAAACCATAATAGTGTTAAAAGCAATCCTTGTATTTTTAATTAATTCTTAAAACACGTACATTTTTGAGATCTTAACGTTTAGTAGTATCTGAAATAACCTGTGTTTTCGTTTGCGTTTCAGATTAATTACCCAAATGCAGGTTTCAGAGAAAAAGTGTCTTGACAGACAGACATACAGACGGACCGAAAGACAACAAAGTCATCATTATAGGGGTTTCTTCTTTAAGTACTCGGAACAGAACTCTAAATAAAGCTTGGAATTGGAAATCGGAATTATATAAAAATTACATCCGGCGTTGCTGATCATTACCTTTTAAGGAACTAATAGTTTGCCACGAGGGGTTCTTTTCTACTTGGTAAGACCATATTGCTTTTGACACGTTATCGTATCGTTTTTAACTCAGTTGCCATTACTGTCAAGTAAATAAGAGCTAGAGCTATATACATTGTTTTTTCTTCTATGTGCGTTGATTAAATATTTTCTATTCTACTCTATTGTAACGTTGACAATACGAAAACATGTCAAAAGCAATTTCGTTTTACCGAATAGAATGGGATCCCAGATGTCTCGTAGTAGGTACAGACGTTTTGTCTCAATGACGAAGGTAAGGTTAAAGGCGGTAAGATGTTTGTTTGGAAAACAATGTGGGTCACAGGATGTTACGTGCAACATGTAAATAAAAAAATAACAATTGCTGGTGGTTTTCGTTGATCGTTTTTTTAAATACGTTTACGAAATAACCAAACAAGTTCATTATACCTACTTACAGTACATAGTGACAAGTTTTTTGGCATTCCATCGTAGTCCTCTTGGATGGAGTTTATTTTAGATATCTTAAAATTAAAATATACCTAAAAATAAAGGATTTCTTTCATTTTGGATTGCACGGGAAACCTTTAAGGTCAAGCCAAAGAGCAAGCCAAGCCATAGAGACAAGAACACAAATACGTTTAAAAATTAATTATTAAATTAACTTTAAAATCGAATCATACAATTTTGGTTGGTAAAAGACCTCTATCGTTATGGAAAATATGGTGTAGGTTCGGTTGGCAATGAAAGTGGTCTTTATAATTTATAAATTGGCCGACTGTACCTATCCCAATCATTTAGCCTAACGCCAGGGGGTCTATTATTATCCGTTCCAAAAAATACAGGAATTTAGTTTAAGAAAGATTAGAATAGAGAAAATATAAAACGTTAGAATAGTAATAATGTTCTTAATTTCACTTATTTTATTACATATCTTCTGCCCGTGACTCCGTCCGAATAGATTTCAACTATCGTTATTCCCTCGGGAACTGTAAACTTTCCCGGGATGCAAGTAACCTATGTGTTAATCCGGGGTATGAGCTATCTTCAATCCAAATTTCAACCCAATCCATCTAGCCGTTGAAGCGAGAAGAATTACCAACACATTAAACAACACAACAAAGAGTACAATAAAGAGTTTACATACATACATTAACTTTCGCATTTATAATACGAGTATTATTTAGTAGGATCCGAGTCCAAGCATCGCCGGCGCATCACTTGACACTTGAACTGTGCTTGCAATTTCATGATTATCGATAGCAATCTATAGTTGTGGAATTCAATTACATAAAATCCTTGCCTTTTTACAGGTAAGTGAGAGGACGGATGAGATTGAAGTCCATTTAAGTACGGTTTAGTTCAATTTGGTTCAGAGCTTCCCGATTTGTAATGTGCTTGTGAGCTTGCTAGAATTTAAATTGAATATGGTGAGTCTACTTTTTTAAAATATTAAATCGCGTAGAGGCATAATAAAAATAGCTCTACATTTAGATTATTTTACAACGATCGTGGTCACAAGCAAACTCTTAGGTATTTATATTAATTATGTTGTTTTAATTTATAACAGTAGGTTTTGTGTGAACAAAAGGAAAGTTTAATTTATTGTTACACAACTTTAAAAATGACTTACTTTAAAACATATTCTTGCTTTTTGGATAACTCCCCTTTTTTAATTAGTCTATGGAAACATTTACTATTGTGACATTGTTCCTACCTGTCGAAGGCTTTCAGTAGTAATAAGGGCTTTCGATATGCTTGGCGTCTATAAGAACCTACATAATTATAAAGAAATAATGGAAGAAGAAGTTTATTAAGCCACAAAAACAACACAGTGACTTTACCCTATTAAACAAGTTTTATTTAGCAAAATATAGAAATGTTTTGTGTAAATGTATAAATGAGCATAATATCCCGACGCAAATAAATCATTTACTTTTGACATGTCGAGCACTCAGACTTTTTACCTTAGTTTTTTGTATCTTGTGGTTCTGCACCGAAGATGTGAGTTACAGCATTTGAACCACTAGGTCAAGGGGTAATAACTCCATGTTAACTATTACAAAACATTTGCAAGTATTGTAACCATCATTAGGTGAAACTAAACTTGCGAGTAACATGTTTTTTAACACTTTTACGTTCGCAATTGTTTTTATGAACGGGTAGGATTAGTCGACTAAGAAATTCGGGATTTTCCCAATTGTCCACACCCCCTTTGTGCACACTGTGGACAACTGGGAAAATTAATCACAATTGTCCACACCCTCAAATGAAATGTTTTTATTTCCAGCTGTTCGCACTATTTAATTTGCTTCAACTGTGTTAGTTTAATATCTACATTGATAAAAACTCACACAGTTATCAAATTAAATAGATTATTAGGTGTGGACAACTGGGATTTTTTTCCCTGTTATGCACAGCGTGGACAAAGAGGGTGTGGACAACTGGGAATAGCCCAGAAACTCCTTCAGCACTTTTGGACCTTAATGTCCTATTAAAATGGGTTGAAAAGTGGAAAATGAATTCGTTAGTCAACTATACGTGTGGTATTACGAGTAGATGCATGTATTGCAATACAATAATCCACATAGGTAATGTATCAGATGTTCTGCAACTGTCTGACAGATAGATGCAGCTGTACGTGTCTCGACTACACTACTCTACGGAGGTGAAGGAGCTCATATAGTAGGTACTGGTTAAGACTAGAGTAAGCCTGAGGGTTAAGTGGTTAGAGCCCTGTCATAAGGTTAACTTTAAACCCTTTGTGGCGAAAGTACCGACCAAAGTTTGGCCTAACCAAGTGGACTCAAGCGGACTCATGTGGACCCACCACTACCGAAATAAAAGAGTATTCACCAGTCTGTTCAATATTAACTTACACAGCTGAAATTTAAAAGCATTAAATTAACTTCGGAAAATACATTCGTAAAGCGAGTTATTACATCGTAAATATAGTAGATTTCGCAATATACTGCCTTAGACTAGCGTCTTGCAGCTCAGACTTAAGTAATGAGACGGATGCGATCGAGAGGCTGCGCCGGAGTGATCGCCGTTCCCACGCTTATCAGCAGCGCGGCTATCGGGAGCATCGCGGTCGTGCACCCCCGGGGGAGGCCGACCTTTTAATAACAACTTTAAATTTAAGACAGGTATTTACTCTGGAAATTGGCCACATTAGGGCTCTTTTACACACTCGAGCAGAAGATTTTCAATTATTATTTTTACAAATATATTTCAAAGTAACATCTTAGTCTACAGTTTATTTTTTATATTGGTATTAATACCGGTCAAGTGCGAGTCGCGCACTGAGGGTTCTGTATTTAAAATAAAATGGCGGGAAAACCAAAAGAAAATACTCATTTTGTTATGAACTGTTTCCTACGCAAAATGGACCTTCCATTTTGATTGGCCTAAATTTAAAAAGGTAGGTACTGATTTTATAAGTATTTTTGATATTTGTAACAAAACTGACTGGCGATAGGTACGAGTAGTAGACAGTGTCTCTGGCAACAACTAAAATAATTGTTATTCCAGGACAACATATCTTACGCCAGTTTAATTTTGAAAATCGAAGGCTTGTCTGCATACAAAATGAAAACAATTGTTCCGCTTTGAAGCCAATTGAGATTGCGAGTGCGTTAGGCAATAGCGACGCTGGTCAAAGACAGTTTTTAATAGTCAATTTCGGATGAACGGTGAAATTAGGTTAAATCGCACAAAAATAGATCATGACCCGGACCAGCACATAACATAGGTATTGTAGCATTCATATTTCCTAAAATAATTTAGAACTACCTTACTGATAAAAATTGCTATAGGTAGAAGCAAAGGTGTCGCTTTGCTTCTACCTATACAGGAAAACATCGTCTGCTTCTAATCAATGTAAACATTGTGCGACAATGTAAACAGTATCATGATATTTTAATATTCTTTTAAATATCGTTAATGACATGTCAATGTCAAAAGTAACAGACCATGTTTACACGTTGGCCAAAGCAATAACATCTCACAAACCAGCTATTACCACAGTTCATCCCAAAATGACTCTCGTTTTTAAGATTCAACCGCAAACATCGTGAAGAAATAATAACATGTTTTGAGTATTTATTAAGTAAACACAATTACTTGAGTGCTAAAGATTAATTCGTGGTTACGGAGGCTGCGGCTCCGTCCCCACGTGCGTAGTGGAGTGACACTGGTTGCGAAACAGCAAATGAGTTTTTTACACAAGTGCCGCACATATTCGCTGTAACAATGCTCTGGGAAAATCTGACACGACAATGATTATGTGCTCCTAGTTAAATCTTGATTATAATTTTGAAATCTCGTGTGTTTATGTGGTATTTAATCTTGGAATAATAATGTCCGAGAGTGATTGTGGTATGGGACATTAAACCAGAAGTTACTAGGCTTGTTAGTTGTATGCCTCGACATACGACATCTTGGTTAATGTTTCACTGGGATTCAGACCTGAATTACCGAATATTTTTTTAATCGTAAAACGTTATAATTTAAAGCAAGTTAATAAGAGGTTTCGTTGCTTATAATTTTGCTTTTCGACACGCTTGCAAAAGCTAAATACAAACAAATAGACACCAGTCACTCGATGAGTTTCAACACTTGTACTTAATGAAAAAATAACAATAGATCATCAAAGATGCCTCAACAGGTTGCTTCAGTTTGCTCGCCGCGCCCGAGACGCATGGATTCGAACCATGAACCGTGAACAACATCTGGTTCACGGCCACACATATTGTACTAACGCATTCGACACGGGTCAACTTTGAGAACCAAATTACAAGTATTTTTGTCTCAGACAATGAGCTATTATTTTGGGAGCCGTAGCACTTGAAAATGCGTAGCCCTGCTACGAAAAGACAAGGTCAACGTTGCAGCGACTATAATATTATGTTACAATACTAATAATATGAAATTATTAGGCGCAAGTTCTGTCTGATTATTATATGTTTAAATATCAATTATGATTTTTGTTTTTTTGTTATAAAATATTGCGTAAATTGGTTGATCGGTTGTCATATTTGTTATGCATTGAAAACAGATTTGTGCCTACAGATTTACCAATATTTGTTGCAAACGAACCGTATACCACTATAGTATTCTACTGCCTTCATTTGCGCATATAGTAAGTGAATCGTCACGAACGTCTCAATAGGTTCGAGCCGCGCGATTAGAGCGGGAAGCCGAAGTGGGTCATCTTGTCATCTCTCGTCACGCTTCGCCCGAGCCGGCCACCGTATAACTATCCGAGAATACACAATGCAATCTTTACTTTGTCGGACAGTTAAGTTATTTAAAGCGATTAGCTAAGTTTCTCCTATGTCATTGTCAGTTGCATTTCGCTTTTAAACTGTATAGTAATTTTGACTAATACAAAAATTAAATTCCCCCTAAATAATTGGTGACCCAACAGATTTTCATAAAGCCTAATTAAGAAACAAGCCGGAAAAAAACGCATTTTATTTTAAATAACCGTCCTCGTCGGCCCTAAGGTTTGGGAGCTACAATGCCACAGATACACACGTAATAGTAGTTTGTTCAACTAGGGACTAAAACAAGCCATAATGACACGATATGTTTAGCCACCTAAGTGGAGCGAGGGTGGCTATAGTTCGAGTGTCATTATGGTTGTTTAGTCTCGTGTTAAACACTCTAATTCTCACTTTGAATGTGAGGAAAAGAAAATGACGTTCTATACAAAATTACAATATTGAGTATAAAAAAGTTTCTTACAAAATTGTTCCACGGTTTTTTCTTTTCTTTAATTATTATTTGGAAAAGTAATGCTTTAAATGCTTGCATATTTAGCCAACAGGTTCCAAATTTTATGTTTTTTTAAACGAATTGGACCTTGGGTAATAAAAAGAATTCATCATTAATAATAATTAAATAGATTCATATCCCTAATCATTCTGTTTTACGAAATTAAATAGTTTTTTTGATATTTTTGTTCAGTTGTAATTTTGAAGTTATTTCTATGCCCTAAAATGGTCTATACACAATCACTGAAAATGGCGATAATCCTCCATTCAAAACACCGTGATTGGTCATTGAGGGGTTTTCAGAGTAAATTAAAAAAATAACTTGAATCCCTAGAGATTAATAAGGAGCTTTAGTCCCGATGTGCTGATACTAAATTAACATTTTAAGAGCATGAGAGAGAAGAGAAAAACTTATAACACCCGGTAAAACATTTAATTTAACATTATATCCGCTGACTGTCAACTGCGAGTAAATAAAATCTATCGTAACGTTGACAATACGATAACATGTCAAAGGCAGTATGGTTTCACTCAGTAGAATAGAGCCTTCGGTATGTTGTGAAGCATTCCGAGACAGAGATACGTTATTACGATATACCTAAAGGTGAATCACGTTACGAAAAATCAATTATAATAAATCAAACTTTGCGAACACGCGGTAAGCGTTTTTAAATGTTCAGACAACTTAATAACACGCGAATAGCGTAATGATCATGAAAGTGTGACCTAAGATAACCTCTAGATACACTTTCCCATGATTTATATTTATTAGTTTGCGGCTCTACCAGAATTGCCATTGAGTTTCAATGTCAAATATCAAAATAAAAAAATCAAATTCTTATACGTCCATTCACAATATTCAAGCCGGGAATAGATAAGGTTAATAAATACCATTTGACACGTAAATATGTCAAACTTTACCCTAAAGTAACCTTTCTCCGCAGTTCAAATATTGAGACCGGGCATGGAGCGATTATAAACAGCATATGTTAACAAAAGAACTAATGACAGTTTGTTAATTTTTCCTAATTTTCTGCCCTTTTCGTTTAATTAGTTACACAGGAAATATATTCACCAAGTTCCTTTTAAACCGGTAGTTACTTCCTTATAATGGTAGCAGCAATTTCGTTTCCTTAATTCTCATGGCGGCAAGTTTTAATTGCCCGGCGATTGTCTGACGTATGCACGAACGTGGCTGTTTTGCCGCTGCACAAAGCGCATTGTTAATTAACAAATGGCTAGATAATCAAAATAATTCTCGGTGTCATAATGTGAGATCACAATGGTGGGTACCGCGCAGTTTCTACAAGTTGTAGCAATGAACACCATTCAACAAGGTACACTATTTTAGGAGTTAAAACTTAAAGGGCTGTTATGGTGAGTAGCGTGTATGATTGCCCTTGTAAGAAGCTGCATTTAGTGCTTTGTCACTTTAGCATCATATTTGAACTTCTAAACTAATCTGTTGAAGGCGTGAAAACGACAAGGTACTGAAGTGTGCAGCTACTTATTAGGTTGATTATACCTTGTCTCTGTTAATAGATATTTGTTTGTTTAATGAATAACATTTGGCAATAATGATAATAACAGCGTAATTGCCAGCGATCACACGGTCTTTTTTGTTGTATTCGTTATAAGACATTGAATATTCATTAGCCGGCTTGTTCTGTGATGATGCGATGTATACTCGTACAAGCACTTGTGAGTCTTGTAACAGCATTCGACACACTTGCACAAGTAAAGGCCATTGGAACAAGGATACATAATTAATATCATTTATAGTACCTATGAATAGATTCTTTCTACGGTTTTGTCCACTGTGTATAAACATTTCTCTTGATCTATTTTCCAGGAATAAAATCTCTTAATCATCTATTTTATTATTGTTATGTCTTTTTTTGGTACAATAAAGTGTTTACCTACCTACATACAAATTTGGCTGTTTCACTTTCTGTATGGCTACTAGCCTTGTCCTCAAAATTGGACCCTACCTGCACCTTTATTTGAGCACAAAATTGTTAAAGGTGCTTAGTTCGCCTGAGAGTTTTTAACAGATTTAATTGAACGATTGTACATTTATATTTAGTTACAGTATGATAAGTCATTTCCTAGAAGTATTGTCATATATCCTATGTTATAAAATAAAACTGTAGTTTACCGTTAAAGTAATCCCCGAAATAAATCTCAGACTTACAAACATACGTATAATTGACGACTGTGTTTTGATTTGTATATGGTTTTTTGGCCGGAAAGGCACTTATAGAATCGTGAAAACGAGTTGCACGTACATCGTATAAAACGAATTACTCTATAGCTAGCCTCAATTTACGATAACTCATCGTCTAACCTTGTGTGTAACTTGCTTTGTTTTACGGACAAATTACTGTGAGTGATTGCAGCTAAACGGTTAATAGTAATAATTCGAGCGCATCCTTCAGTGTACAATAGCCAGCGGTTAAAACTAATGCAGGCCACGCTAGGACAGATCCGCATAAGGCGGCTACTCACTATCTGGCGAGGGTAACACAATTTATTATTTAATTTACGAATGTAGTGAACCTACAATCTGAAGGTGGATTATAGGTTCACTGCATCCAAAAATTAAATAATAAATTCATCTATTCCGCAAATTGAACCGAAGTTATGATATTTTCATATCACAATAATAGGAATGAGGGCGTCACTGGATGCTCGGCGTTTGCTCGACGCAGTCTTAACTTATCAAGTAAGGGTTAGGTAGATAAAGGTAGTTCAGTAGTTAGTTTTATCTATAAGCCTAAAAATGTTAAATATTTTGTTCTGTATTAATTACTTCTAAGAAAATTTAAAATTTTAATTGTTTGTATAACCATTTAAAACAAAACGTATTAGGAACAACAATAATTTTTCACTTTTATTTACGTAAATTAAATTTAGAATAATGATTAATAATAAAACAAGATAAATATTGCGTTAAATAATGATTAAGTAATTATTTAATTTAAATAGCCTTTGGGTGGCAACACATATTATTGCAAAGAATTGGGCACGTTTTCAGCATGATACTCCTTTTAAATACGATCTATAATGCGAGTTATTTTTTCACTGCTGGACAGTGTATAGCTCGCCTTACGGGCCGGATGTAGCGATTCTCTTCGCTAATGATTAATGGCACGCCTAATTGCTGGCTATAATTAGTGCAGTGTGGGAAACCAACACTGCCTAGACAAACTAAGATGTATTATGCCAAGTCTACAGGCTACCTACTTATTTAGTTTCAACCTCAGTTTTAAATAGTCCAAGGATAAGACTACAGCAATAATGTCAATTTTACAGTTTAGAGGTCAATTTGGTTTTTTGAGTGCAGAAACCGTTTAGAAACCTACTATTATATAAATTCATTGAAGAACAAAAATATTGAATAATATAATAAGCGAGGTACTTACCAAAATTGAATACCGGTATTTTTGTTTGAAAATACCGGAGTAGGAAACGTCGCAGTCTGGCGCTTTTGCTGACGAATGAGTATTGTGAGAGGGTGACACCTCCCCCTCCGTACCATTAGTGGTGATATCCCTACTTTTTTACATTTATTTCCTTAAAATATAATTCTCCTGAATTAATAAACCAATAGCAGCAAAACAGATTGTAATTTCAAGCCTAAATATCAGTAAGTGTTGTGTCCGTTCGATCCGCATCTGAAAAAATATTTATTTTGATATTTCATTTCTGTTTTGTTATTTCCGGGTTCTGACGCGTTGCTCTACAGAACTACTCGTGATTTTTTTTCTATATATTTTTAGACCATGTTTTTCTATAAGTTTTATAAATGAAATTAGTATTATGTTTAATAATAGATTTACCGCCTGTTTCACAATCGACAAGTAAAGGATATTTGACGGATAAGTTTAGCCCTTTCTTTGTCGTACACTTGAAAATAGACAAGGAGAGAGACAACTTTATGTGACAGATAAATTTACTTGTCGATTGTGAAACAGGCCCTTAGACTAATAGATTTTTGCCGAGAAAAATTACTTACTAAATAAAGCATCTTTGTCTTTAATCTGTCAGTAAAGATTACACAGCGGTCGCATAGCACCTTACTTCAACCAATTCAAATTCTTTGATTTTTGCAATGGTTAGGATTTTCAAAATGCCACTTGTCTAGGCCCACTGATGTTACGCATGCTACAACCTAAATGACATCATCCTCACAAAACCAATGTGATTGATGTGACACACAAACATGGATTCCGAGCCTCTGTTCTAAATTGTTTTACCTCACATTGCTTCTATATTGTAGGTACTGGTATTGATGACGTTATGACAGCTGTTATTCTACTAACGTCAACTATATGACACAAAAGCAAGATGAGCTAAAAGTAATTGGAAATAAGGCCCGTAGAAAATTAAATGTCGTAATAAACCGGTTATTACCATTGGTTACCAAGCAGGGCCTCTATTCTAGGCGGTTAAAACCATAATTATATCGTCTTTGACCTGTTATGGTACCGAGAATCTCGGCCCAACTAAATACCTCACCTAGTTGAAAACATTCACAGCATTGAAATTCTTGATCAACTGTAATAGCGTTTATGTACCGCCTACCTACAGTATCACCAAAATCATAAATTGCATGGTCGTAGGCTGCCAGTGTGGTTTGATGAATCAACATTGCAGTTTACATTCAATTATAGTCTTATCTATATCAATAACTATATCCCACTTCCCACTTTATCATATATACTGAGTTAATATTATGATTTATGATTAATTATTCAAACGTACCTAAATAAATGTGATCATTGTCATGAATGATTGAATGTTCAAATTAATTTGTGAGAAAACTAATGTTGTAAATAACTTCCTTTTATGTTGGTACATCAAACAATGGATGAGCTTGGGAAATCTTCGGCGATAGGAATGCGCGTGCGCTTCCTAAAGGTCACCGCGAGGTCGCTACAGTCGGCTTTAGGTCATTCCGTGCCGAGAAATATAATTTTAGTTTCATTTTGTATTAAAACCAGGCCGTTTGGCACTGGAGGAGTTTAACACGTAGTAACAATACCAAAGCGCGAAGAGGATGCGATAAAATGTGTTATTATAATATAATAACTTGATGAACGATCTTGATGTTTTTGTAATTTTATCTTCATGAATATACTGTTTAGATAACCTTTAACGTAAAAGAGGATTACATAAACAAAAAAAAAACTACTGTTTTTGAAAACCGAGACCAAATATGCTCCTTTCAGCATATTATTGTATTGACCTGATAATGAAATGTAAACTTATTTACAAGCTCAATACTTTTGTTTCAAATAATTACCAGGGGTTCTATGTCTACAATGTAAAACCTTATTGCTTTTAAAATGTTAACGTATTGTCAACGTTACGGTAGTTTTTATTTACTTGATAGTAATGGTTTAATATAACACAATACAAAAACTTTATGGAACACCACATACACCAAGGAACGAATACAAGAAAATAAAATAAAGATTACATAGTGAGTCAACAGGTCAAGTAATGTGGTTTTACCGATTAGAATAGAGCTAGTAGGTAGATTTAATAGATTTATGCGTACCGTAAAATTCAATTTTACTGTGCATGAAGCTCCTAGAACTTTTACGTTTGAAATTACTTTTGAGGTCATATCGTTAATAACCCAACTAACACTGAGAAGACGTTGCTGGTCTGTCAATCAAGCGTGTTCACACGAGTCGACGCACTTTTAAGGTCAAATAACTTTTTGGTCATCTTCCAAATGACGAAAGTAGTCCGAGGCTGTGCCCAACATACCTATCACTCTATCTCTCCATATTACGCTTATCGTGCTGATATATCGGGACCTTACGTCAAAGCTATAGCTATAGCCCTGTCGTCTCGACGTTTGTTGGAGCCGCAATACTGCCAGCAGCACAATCAATAATAATAAAAAACAATTAGTCCAACGATGTTCCATTAATGTTTAGTAGCTTCTGTAAGTTACGAAACGGCCGTGAAACAGAGGCTTAGCAATTAAAGCATTCGTTTATTATCGTGCCTTTAATAATAGTACATTTAGTATTTGTTATTTAATTGTTTGAAACGTTTGCGTAATTGCTATGGTAAAATAATGGCATCCCTATACTCTGTTCAATCTAGGATGATCCTTACAATAGGTACCTACTCACAAGCGAGGTATTTAAAAATAGGCGATTCAGAATTTAAATTTCCAGTAGCGTCGCTTACGTTGTGCTATTTAATGTAAGATTTAGGTACTAGGTACTAAGTATCACAGGCATCATCTTAGATTAAACAGAGTAAAGGCTAGCTTTCGCCCAGTAAGAACCCAACCCTTTCCCTTATAGACGTTGGATATAGTTTTGTAACATAAAAAAGTGAGTAGGTAAGTATTCAATTACTTATTACGCGCACGGCTCATAACACCTGCCATACGATTAAATAAATCGCCTTGTACGTTTCGCATCTTTCTTGAAGATAAAAAGGGTAAGCTCGGGTAAAGCCTCTTATAGCACGTTTAGGCTGACATCATCATGATTTTGGAATAGGTATACGCATTTTTTTTAAGCCGGTTTAAAAATAAAGCAACCGATTTGTTTTTCTTCCAGATTTAGTAAAAGAACATGCACGTTTCTTGGAGTCATCATTTCAAACAAGAAAAAACAGTATTTCCGATGTATCCCTAAATAACTGTTCCTTGTTGTTAGCCTTGTTACCAAAATCTAATACATTTCTTGGTAACAAAACTGACAATTACATAAAGATGTATGGGGATAAATCAGGAATTATAATTTTCTTGTTCAAAACGATGGCACTTATTATTCCAAAATCTGGAGAAAAAATAACTCAAGGCAATTTTTTTGAAACTTCTCAAAAACTAAGTGGCCAGTCGTACACAGACTTACAATGACGCTTTTTATGGTCGAAACACCACTAAAGGTGGTTATCTCCATAGCGCACTGCTATCGGGTGCGCGCTGACCCGGCCGGAGATGACCTGCGATGCCACGTGAGGCAACCGGCGCGTACGCATCGCTTTTACGGAGTGCGCAATCATGCCGAGCGAGACATAGGTGGCTGCGGTCGTGGCTAACAGAAACGACCGGCGTTCCATACTGGTCCACTACACAGAATAGTAACAATTCGGGTTTTTTTTTATGGCATAGAGAAGACCAACCAGCACACAGGCCACCAGATGGTACGTAAGTAGAAACTGTGACCCATAGACATTCGCATTCACAAGACTGCAATGCAATCCTAAGACTGCAAATGCGTTGCCAACCCTGAGGACTAAGATGGAATGCCTCTATGCTAGTGATTTCACCGGCTGTCTTATCCCCAAACCGGAACACAACAGTGCAAACACTGCTGTTTGGCGGTAGGTTAATGGATAAGATGGTGGTAGCGATCCGGACGGACCCTGCACAAGGTCCTACCACCCGCAAAAACGAAATAAGATAAAAATACGATACGGTTGAAATACGATATTCAAATTTCATGCCTTTTTAAAGACCCCAGAGCCGAGGTAATTAAAAATTGTTCTGTATGTTTCTTGGAGTGAACCACGTTGTAAAACATCATATTAATTAACCGATCTCGATTGTAATGTTCATCTCGAGATGTGTTAAGATGTGAAGTGATGTCACGGACGTACAGCATACAAAACAAAAAATGCAACGAGTGCAAAACGCATGCGCTACTTTTTGTTTCCGCATCCCTCCCCGCTTCCACATCACTCCGTATTTGAACACGGCTAACCTGTGGAACATCCCTGCACCCACGCGCCTGCACCTCGCCTCTGCTGTTCGGTGTAATACGGCACAAAACCCCGCCATACCTATTTGATAAAATTAAATGGTCGAAAAGTGCACACAGGTTTAGGGCAGTCGCTATGGTGCCGAGAGTGTACTGTATATTCCGAAAATCATTTTTTCCAAGTGGCGATTAATACCATTCGCATATTTTACCACTTTATTTTTTCTCAATAGCTACTTTTCCCGAAGGGCTTTTTAACCATTCGCATATTTTACCACTTTATTTTTTCTCAGTAGCTACTTTTCCCGAAGGGCTTTCTAACCATTCGCATTTTTTCCGACTATATTTAATTCTCTAATTTCTCAACCAACTCAACTGACCAATGTTTTTAATATCAAAATTAAATTTAACAGAGTCGACGGAGCTCCGCTTGAGCGGAGCTCCTATTTCTGGGTGGTTTTGGCCCTCCGGGCCTGCTGCAAAACTAACATAACCTAAACCTACCTCATATTTATGATAGTCGAGCAGTGGAGAAGAACCCAATTGAAAAATAAATATAATGGGAAAATATACGAATGGTTAGAAAGCCCTTCGGGAAAAGTAGCTATTGAGAAAAAATAAAGTGGTAAAATATGCGAATGGTTAGAAAGCCCTTCGGGAAAAGTAGCTATTGAGAAAAAATAAAGTGGTAAAATATGCGAATGGTATTAATCGCAACTTGGAAAAATCGATTTTCAGAATTTACAGTACACACTCATGGTGCCTATGCACCAGACTGCGGCATTCAGAGGCAGTTTCAGAGTTGCGGCGCCCAAGTGCTGGAACGATATCCCTCCGCCTATCCACTGGGCGTCTAGCAGGTACACCTTTAGGCGTAAGCTTAAGGGTTATTAGTTGATGCTCCAGAAATCGCGTAGGTACATTATTGGTTGGGATGACGGAACAACTAATGGACAAGGACTAATGATGGGCACTCGATTCTTATTGTACAGAAGATAAGGGTTATTCATTTGTTTTGCAATAATCAATTTATGACCTTTTTTTTAAATTAAGAGTTATGTGTCCATTAAATAGAAATAGAAAATTTTATTTGCTAGAATGCGTTATACAGGGTCTTAAAAATACTACTACTACTGGTGCCTGTCTGCTAAAAGTATCCAATACTGGTCCCATCAGGTGATTGTTCAACCCCAATGAGATACATGCGTGAAAGTCTGTTTTATTTTAAGTTTTTTGTTCAGTTTGTGCCCAAATATCTAACTATTTAAATGAATCCCTGTTTCCCTTTGTCACGCCATAACTCGAGAATGGCTCGACCGATTATAATTTTTTGTGTTCGTAATTATCAGGACAAAGATTGTTTGCAAAAAAAATATGTATTACACCCGGGCGGAGCCTGGCAAGGACAACTAGTAATAAAATAAAATAAAGAAACGGTAGACTTTTTAATGCATTGGCCGATGAATAAATGTTAAATAATGCGTCCTCACGGCACGACGTAATGTCTCCCTTGGGACTTTTACTGCTCAACTAAAACACATTTAATAATCGTAAAACAGAAACCTTTCTTTGCATAACCAGTTTTTATTACGTTTCTGGTTGCGTTGTTTGCTGGAGCATATTAGTGTTATTTTCACAATACCTCCATTGTTTTAATGGAATAAACAAGTAGTTTTTTTTTAAACTATATCACCTCAACTTGTAAGTGCCAACACTTACTTAACTAGGGTGACGGTACCAATGATGGACAATTAAGAGTGCTTAATTCAAATTTAATACGGCCCTAAATTGATTATTGCTAAACCAATGAATAACCCTTATCTGCTGTAAAATAAGAATCAAGTGTCCATCATTCAATTGGTCCTTGTCCATTACTGGTTCCGTCACCCTATAATTTTATTAGAGTGAAAGTAAATTATTATTTTTCACGACAGTAACACACACGTGAAAAATAACATAAAAAAGGAAAAGAGATGACAGACAGAGGTTATAATAGTTGCAATACGATGGTAAACTCGTCTTTAATCGTTCAATTAAGAATATGGGGCGATTCATACCTATGTTAACTTTATTATTTATACTCATAATTTAGATCGCTGAAACCGTAAATTTTTCAAAATTTGTCAAATGGGCGTTTTCACTAAACCGTGTACCCCAATTAAGGACTAAAATTGAGGAACTTCAACTTTGTCAGTTTTGTGTCGAAAATTAACTGTACATTGACGGCCGCAATGTATGGCTTATTTTCCTCACAAATCTGACAAGGTAAAAGTTCCTTAATTGAGGTACAGTTAACCAATTTGATTTCTAGGCCACTTTGGACTATGTTAAAGTGACGCTGTCAACCATAACGTAAGAGACTCCCTATGATTTGGTTTACAACGTCACGTTGACAAAGTCCATAGTGGCCTGGGAATCAAATTGGTTGACTGTACACGTTTTAATGAAAATGGCCAAATATCTAAGGTGTAGATGAGGCTAGGTATAGTTAAGTTTTACTTATAGCGTCGCGTCGCAGGTCAGATAATCCTGAAAAAGTAACAGTTCCCGAAAAAATTACGTTACGTCTTGCGATATTTACGTGTATGACCTAAAACACATTATGACTAAAAAAATTATATGGCAGACAATATTGACAGGAAGGCAGAGTCACTCTGCCTATAAAACTAGCGGTCCTGGGTTCTAATCCCGGTAAGGACTTATATCTGTGTGATGAGCACGAATATTTGTTCTTGAATCATGGATGTTTTCTATGTATTAAAGAATAGATATATTTATAAGTATTTATATGTATATTTGTCTGGTACCCAAATTACAAGCCTAGAGCTTAATTTAGGACTAGGTCAATTAGTGTGGCATAAAAAAAGTGTTGAGTTACAGTACGAAATTGTAAATCATTAGTAGGTACCTCCTGCGCCGGCCGAGCTCGCTCATCCTCCCATTAACAGCGCGGCATGCGGCGCGCGCGCATCTTTCGTCAGCTAATCCCCTCGTTTGTGTAATTGCCGCCAGTTATCATACTTACACTCCATTCCGTGGAACTAGTTCCCAGTAGATGTTTGTTTTGCAATTTAGTAAATTGAGCGTTTTCGACGGTTATGGCAACTTGCGGTTTTAATGTTCGCATGTGTCAGAATTGATGGGCAAACCGGGTAACGGTTTCTTATGTGTAATTTACGCATATCTTATTTTTTATTAACAGCATGACATTCAAATGGCTTTGGTAAGAATTAAGTACAGTCACCGTCATAAATAAGTGATGATTTCTATACCTTGTCGCTTTTAATCGTTTGACAATTTCGTATGACATTTCAAACACGACGTTAAAGTGACTAGGTTCATAAATGATAACTTATTTATGCCGGTGACTGTACCTCTGCGGGTCTAGTATGGCTGCTTCTATATCACGCGTCAAATGTGGATAAAGCATCCGTCACTCTCGTACTTATTTACGTGTCAGAAGGTGACCTTATCCTTATCCAAACTTTGTCACGTGATAAAACGTAGCCATATTAGGGCTCCTGTAAACTGCGGAGCTTTAATAGTACGAACATTAGAATTAGTCCGAACACTCTACTCGATGATGATACGAAAGTAAACTTGCTATAGAGTCCTCGATGACGATATAAGGTAAAAGTTCGTGGTGGGGATACAGACACTAAACATAACAAAATACTTACTACTAATATATTTATTTGTAAAAACTAAGTAAGTAGCCTAAACAAATTTGTTGACATGCCGTTTAAGTTTAATATAGATAATATATTTTCTTTTAAGTTGTATATTTCATGTACATTTTTAATCTTAATGTGTTTCCAGGCCTCTGGATGCGTGTCAATATCCAATTTTTTTTAAGCCTTATCGTGTAACAATGCACGCAATTGCATAATTATGTAACATCTATTATGTTTATACAAATAAATATTAATATAATAAAATATTTAAATATAATAATTAATTATTTTCATTGATATGGGCTAAGCTGACATAGCTACACATACATACATGCAGCATGAAGCTTGTTAACATACCTATATATACACTATTTGTTAAAATATTTGTGAAATCTGCCATCACGTACATGATGTTAGCCCACACACCCTAATCTAATCTTCAGCGCATTTGAATCATTAATTCATCAGTCATTGGATCGACTGCCTCCATCGATGAATCATTACACAAGCGAAACAAAAAGATGATTGATTCAAATAATAACTTCCGCCACCGCGCTGTGATTGCGGCTACAAAAAGATACGAGCATTTAATTGTTTTATTGCAGTACACTTACAAATAACTGGAAATATTACCCTTGCTTGTGCAACGCAATACTGCTAAGACGCCCTTAATTGTTTAATCTTTTTTATATATTTTAGATTCAAAGGAATGAAAATATTTATAGATTGTACGACCATTTTTAGCCGTGGCTAAACCGCTTTACAAAGAGGATAAAAATTTAATTGATGTTACAAACAAGTTAAGAATAATGCAACTGTAACATTTTTTATATATACTGTACTGTTTTACTGTATTCAATTAAATTAACTATGCTTCTTCAATAATTTAACTTAATCAGCTTCTTTAGTAGATCTTGATTTTCCTACCATTAAAATTGAATTTTCATAATGACATAAAAGTAGTAACAGGAGTGTTTTCTAATTCACACATGCATAGTTTACATACCTAATTTTAAGTAAGTAGTATGCATCGAAATATATTGTACAAAAAACAATACAGACAATGAATAACTAACAAATTAGTTAAAACAAGATGTTACACCAACACACTATAAACTTTATGAATGGCCGTAGGTTGTATGTAAATTTCGCCGCGCTAAAATGCCGTAAGAAGGAGCGGCGCTCCGCCATAGAAAAGACTTCAACGGGCGCGGAGGCGTTATTTTGATTTTGCTAAACGCATGCAAGTGATTTGACAACGTAGAAAGATGTAAAATAAACTTCAATAAATAAGTATTAGGGGTCAACCACAGACAAATTATGTTTTTATTATTAATTTGATTGTCGTTGTTAATTTATATTTAGTATGTAATTCACAGTGCTGTAGTGTTAAACTGTTATGCTGTGTAATTATTTTTAAATAAATAAATAATAAATAAATAAATAAAAATAAATGTAAACATTAAGCTTATAATACATTGTAAGACTTGGGAAAAAATACTCACGCTCATCGCACAATTATTGGCCATACCGGGTATCCAATAGCCTACCAATTAGGCTAAATACGTCGTCAAATACACCTAAATATCCTTTAACACCCACCACGATGCGGATATTTATTAGCTAAAGAGTAACTTCACCGGCAAAAAATGTGTCATAGTTTCTATTGCACAGAAAGGGGACGAAACGTATGTTAAACATTTGACACATAATTATGTAGGTAACGTGTTACTTCACTAAACAAATGAGCGCAATTTGTAACATCCGCCGATGGGAGCGCAGACGGCGGCAATATGAAAGCGTTTTGGAATCGCTTAGGGTAACGCCTCATTAGATACCCGCTCCGCTAGGATTTAAAATTAATTTTAATTGCAGCAAATAAAATCCGTATAAAAAAAATGATTTTTTAAAAACATATCAGTGAATCTACTTAAGAAAAACAGGCAGTTTTTTTTCTAAATTGACGACTTATTTTCCTATCTCTTATAGTTGCGGACTTTTCCGTACTGACCTTTCTAGGGTTTAATTACATTTTTTATTAAGTAAAAAAAAAAATTACGTTATGGTATCTCATATTCATTGAATAAACTTCGCGACTATGTAAAAAACAGGCTCCTTTTTAAAGCTGAATTGACACGATAATGTATCCTGAACTTTAAGGATAGATGAAGTCAGATGCGCTATGCGCTTCTTCGTTGCGACACCAGTAGCGACTACTTGCTTAACATACTGGCTCGGAGCCATCCGAGCTCGGTGTTGGTAGCAAATACTTTGAACACGGTTTGTATATGGTTTCAAAACATTAACTTCGTAAATATTTGTCGATGTACCTTTTTTTTTTTTTATGGCATGGAGAAGGCAAACGAGCACACAGGCACCTGATGGAAAGTAGAAACTGTGACCCTTAGACATTCGCATTCACAAGACTGCAATGCAATCCTAAGATTGCAAATGCGTTGCCATCCCTGAGGACTAAGATGGAATGCCTCTATGCTAGTCATTACACCGGCTGTCTTATCCCCAAACCGGAACACAACAATGCGAACACCGCTGTTTGGCGGTAGGTTAATGGATAAGATGGTGGTAGCGATCCGGACGGACCCTGCACAAGGCCCTACCACCCGCAAAATACCTACACCTACCTACCTACCTATTAAATTTGTTCTATACAGTGGTTGTTTTGGTTTTAATTACAAAAAAAAACACACACACACATCACAGTTACCTTCACGCCTGTAATCCCAGAGTGGGGTCGGCAGAGCTACAGAAATACCTACAAATTTAAAAAGTTGTGATTTCATTTTGCACCAATAGGTTACGTTGTTTACCGATGTATTAGTGATAGGTTGCAAGCCCATCGCCTAACAGTACTATATTCCCTTAGTCGCCTCTTACTGCATCCATGGGAAGACATGGATAGCACTATTTTAACCCGGAAAGCACACGGAGGGAAAGGGGGCTGGAACATATTCAATGATTTTTAAAATGTCAAGTAGAGTAAAAACTAAATACCTACTTACGTCTCGTTTCCATCTTTTCTATATTGCCCTTCTTAACTGTGTTAAAGGTAGTTTAAACTTTTGTTTGTGAGGCTTCTGCTATGAGTATATGCGTTGTAACTGAATTGACAGTCCACAAACGGGATAAGCATCTATCAAAAAAACAATAGGCTGTTTCCTATCCATACCTATATTGAAAGAAAAAGAAATGAAAGAAAACGTAAGGAGAAAATGGTCCCAACTCAGCATAATGCTGGCCGTAAAGTCAGCGCATTCGTTGAAACCATCAGGTGAAATCACGGAAGGTTACAAACACATAATTATTTGAACACAAAACATAAATACTAAAATGAGAAAATTCAGAAATTCTCAAAAGCTTTCCCATCCCCATCCTTATGTGGCGGAATGGGCAACAGCCCCATAGCCCTACATGGAGCAAGCAAAGAAATCAGACATTACCTATTTTATCTATGTATGTATGTAAACACTTTATTGTACAAAAGAAAAACCATAACAATACAATTAATATAAAAATATGTACAAAGGCGAACTTATCCCTCTAAGGGATCTCTTCCAGCTAACCAACTTCTAAGCAGCTTCTTTTCTTTTTTGGTAGCGCCTATATCCATCCAGTATTGATACAATGGCTTACAAAGCAAAAGTGACTAGGTATGTATAAATAACTATATTGTAATTTGTGTCATCTATTATGAGATATTAACATTTCCTTCGATCTTATGTCCAATAGAAAAATAATTATGTCCGAGAAAAAAATGGTTGTTTCCCAAGAGCACACAAACTTCCCCGGCTGACGTCATCGCAACACAAGTGCAACAATAGATCACAATGAACAATCGAGGCGGAAGATACTATCGACCGATCGATACGTCGATAGAAACGCCGTGTCAAGTGTTAAGTACTTTCTTTTCTATTGTTAGCTTGGTTCTTCGTGTTCAACTTGTCAACAGTGTAAACTTTTTAAATAGTTAAGCAATTTTGTTACCGATTGGTTTTAAATATTTCGATACTAGCGACCCGCCTTCGCTTCGCTTCGGTTTATGTGAGTATGATATATAGCCTTTCTCGATAATTAGACTATCTTACACTGAAATAATTATGAAAAAACTGAAACATACAAACTCTTCAGCGTTATAATATTAGTACAGATAACTAATAAAATAACCTCAAATGAAACCATCCAAACTGGGACAGCTGGTATCTTAGGCTCTTCAAAGCCAGTACAGGCGCATTATTCTACATTTTTGTTACACTATTTTTATCGTATTGTCAACGTTACGATAACTCTTATTAACTTGACAGTAATGGCGCCCTTGTTAAAAACAATACGATAACAATAGGCGTAAAAACAATGTAGAATGAGGCTCCTGTAGGTACCTATAACAATAGATCGGTTGCAATATCCATATCACATAGGCGAAGTTGAAAATAGGCTGTAAAAAGCCTTGCACAAAAATAGGTTACGCCTTACGCATCACGTCATACATTTATTCTTAGAATTTTATTAGCGTTCTATTTGTGGTTTTCTATTGAAAACTTGGACCCAGTTTCGTTACCGCACTTGCTAACCGCATATAAACGTAACGTCTAGACGTGTGTGGACCTTTACGTCGATGACATAAAGTGTATTATGTCGTGATTGATGCGCTTGGAGAAGGTTTGATGGATGGTGCGCGCGCAGGAAAGTTGACCCCCGTGCGCTATGATCATTAGCCGGGATCATTGTTCCGCCGCGGACCTGCTGGGCTTCATTGGTTCTGATTCAATCGTACTTTCGATTACACGTCAGATTTGATACATACCATGCTTTATGCCGAATGGAATAGCTTTGAACCACATTTCGAATATGTACTCCGGACAAATAAACTTTAACTTACGAACTAAACTTTTATAGATATTGATTCAGTTTACGAGTCCGTAGTGTATTTATTAGAGTTATTTATTTATTCAACGGAAGATACTTATAGAGTTACAGCTCTTAATCAAGGCAAAAATAATAATAAGAAAAGCAAATAATCAAAAGTCAACTTAACTAGTTATTACTATAGCTATTAGGATAACTTAAAGTGACATAAGACTAGGTATCTTTTATCCGGAAAAAATACAAAGTTTCCGTCAGAATAGCGATGAAGGACGTCTACGTAGACAAAGTCGTAGGGAAAAACTAGTGTAGTAATTATTAAATCAAATAACAAAAAACACAATTTTATTCGTCAGATTACAAGGTGTTAAAATTACACACCGAGTACAAACTAAAACGAGATATGATTTCTACACAAAATATCGGAATAAGTAATTAAAACACCGCTTAACAAATAACATTTTAACCGTTCCGCAAGCCGCTAGGAAAGCGTTTTGCAAAATAAAAAATGCAATAAAGTAATGAAGTGCCGGAGAACGTGCGACAGATTATCGCTCGTCGTGCCGGCGGGGGGCTATTCCGGTACAGGACTCGAAGACTTTTCTTTAAGGCGTACAGAAGATAAATAAGCACTCAGGCCTGCGGGGTGTGATTCTCTCAAAAACGCGGTCGGACGAACGAAGGAGTAAATGTCGCAGCGGCATTTAAGTAGTCCCGTCAGAGCGAACAAAATGCATTTTTATTTTGAACTAATTAAGAAAGGGTATTCCTACCTACTAATTACGGAAAAGCTGTATCTCCGTCTCAGATAAACATAGATACTACATATTTTGTTCATAGGGAGATTCCAATGTTTATTTATCATAGTAAAAAAATATCGGTATACTTTAACATTAATATAGTTTATTTATTCATCAATATAATATTACAATATAAATTGCATTGCATGTCAAAAAAATATGAAATTACATTGAGTTCGTCAACATAAATAATAGTAATGATCAAAGAATATAAAAATAACACTCAATAATTAAAACAACAACAATAACTGCAACTGCTACTCCATATAATTTGACATAACACGTAATTTATATTGAGTAATAAAATCTGAATCAAAATCTGATTAAAAATCTAGTAAATGGCCACTTATCCTCTATCAATATACAAAGATTAATAAATGTGTATACAATAATAATTTTACAATACAACTAACTTTACTAAGCGTGGATGTAATCATAAAAGACACACGTCACATAGAGCCGTTTTATTAACTAATTTTGACTGAGATGTCCGACCCAAAAAATGTCACAGCAACCGTCAACCCATTGAAAACTGTCATTTGAGACGCTTACTTTATTAATACAGTCCTGGCAAGAATAGCCCCGCGCCACACGGAACCGCTGGGGTTGAGCAACCCCCATGGGAACGCGCCCGCCGCTAATGAAGATGATTTACTGCCACTAGTTACTGTTATTAAGGTAACGATACACGCTCATAAATAGTGCGTTACCTAAAGGACACAAACAATTGACGGTAAATCATTTTTCTACCATTCATTTTAAAGTAACAAGTCAATTTTTAAAGAGAAAGGCAGTTTTCGTAATTGTAGTGACCTTATAAATTATAGTTAGTTATAATACTTATAATAATAATATAATTGACATGTGTTATTAAGTTTACTTTAAAATTTCAACTTTTGCTGCACCATTTATTTATTTATTTTATAAGATGAAATGCTTGATATCTAGTGGTGTTATCTGCCAGTTGACCTTTGAGTTAAGCAGAAAATTGTTGTGGGCGGTGCAACATTGTCCCACAAACGTACGTAACACAGGTAAAGAAAACGTTACCAAATAACATCTGCTTTTTATGTAGTGGAATGTGTTAAATTATTTTAATTGAAGTGTAAAGGTCAAAGATATTACGGTCACCCACTAATGCCGTAATAATTGGCAAACCTTTAATTAAGATGCTAATCGTAAACTGTCCGTAGAACTCAAACAAGCCTCCCCCTCGCCATCGCCAGTTCTATAGATATTTAAATCCTAATGATCAGACATCAATTGATTGCTCCTTTGTCTTAATATTAAGACCTTTAATTGATTATATCTTTTGATAATGAGTCATGTGAACAATGGTTGCTTCTTATGCCACTATGTACGAGTATAACGCCCACATAAAAAACGGCACAACGCTAAATCGTGACGTGCAGAGTTGATTTTTAATAGCATACTAATTTGATTGAGAATAGAACAGCATTTAATAGTGAGTTGTGTTGATTTTCTTGTGGATGAGAGGATGATTAGCACCAAACAGTAGGTCGTTAGAATCTGAGGAACCGTGGGCGCGTCCTACGCTGCAGCAGGTTTACGAGAATTGTCAAAGGTTATTACACCATTGATATTGACATAACACCACAAATACCACTATGCCCAGTTAGTTCTTGTGTTTCACCATGTTTTGTTATGTAACGTGCGTTATGATTCGTGCTAATTGTAAAGGTGCACCTTGGCCAATTGACCAAAACAATAAATAATCCATGACGAGTATCGACTGTGGAAATATGACAAAAGGCGGAATTACAGCAAACCTACATTAATAACCTACAAGCCTTACGTCTTATAAAAATCCTGAATTTTGTCTTAGTAGTTCAGTTTTAATGCTCATAATCCTAAAAAGGAACTTACAGTGCAACAGTACTTCTAGTTAAATTATTCTATTTACTTAAAGTCCGCTAACGTAACCTAACTTAAAAAAAATAATACATTCTTTGATCTATGGCTACTATCCAGCGGGATCCAGTGTCAAGGTTGGAATTGTTACAGTAGTTTACAGTACCTACATAAATATCAGATAATCCCGATTTAATATTATCACTTGTATGTATGTTATTTGTTCACTTACACAATGTAAATTTTTCTTCCTTATTGTCGCTAACCCTGTTAATCGGATAATATAATTGACGAGTGGTCGATGTGTGTGTCTGCGTGTGTGTGTGTGTGTTTGTGATGTAACGAAGGCCAATTAAACGTGTGAGTAATGAAGAAGAGTCCAGAGGCCGGCGGGCCGCAGCCGTATTCTGAGTTCAAAACTTCTGCGCGAATGTATACATTCTAATAATGCTGTTTAGGTACATGACAACAATAACACAAAATCATGCTATGTTCCTATGTCTGTATCTCTGTGTCAAAAACCGTGTTGAATATGCCTGAAACTTTCAAGCATCTTTAGTGTCTTGACACGTGTCCCTACTAAATCGGTAACCATCCAAAATAACAGTAATATCTTGTTATCACGTAAATTATCGAAATCAAAAAGAACCTTGCAAAAAATTGAGATACGTACATAAACAATCAAACTATTCAATTGAATATATTAGATAACTACGTGAAAATATAATGAAATAACCGCCAGTTCTCACAAATCATAGCATAAATTGTCGCAGTGTAAAAGAATCGGCGCCTAATTGTAAACGGCCGGTGGCGGGCGGGCGGCGAGCTTTCAGCCCCCACTCGAGGGCGCCGGCGCCGGCGCGCGCGCCGCCAGTCCCTGCACGACGCCCGCGCCGACATGTCTCCGCTATGGATCGTGCTCGCCCTGCTCCCCGTTCTCGGTAAGTCTGTGGCCCACAGTGAACCAGTGACAACAAGTGGTTTTTATTTCAGATATGTCATGTGTGTATTCAAGTACTATGGATGTTGTGTTTTTGAACAATGATAGTTGCGTGCGCAGGAAAGTTTCAGTGCAGGATGTCCGGATCGTAATCATGTATTATTCGTTGTGTTTAGTTTTCGGTTGCGTGCATTAAATTGGTGCGTTCTTTTTACTTTGGCTGTTATGCACATAGTCGAAGATTCTATGCAACTGTAGAAATTAATCAGTAGTTTCGAATTTTGGATAGAAGTTGGTGAAAAATAATAATTATTTGCACCTTTTAAAAGCTAGCTGTGTAGTTAATAAACATTCCATTATATTAAGGATGTGGTTCCAGCTTTAATTTTCAAGATAAATACTCGAGTACGAGTAATAATATGGGTATTTTTATCGTACATTTACTGGTAGGTATACCTACGTATACCAAAGTTTTTACCTTCAAATTGGGTCCCGTTGCAAAACCTTCAAAACGTATTGAAGAAAGTAACGCGTTTAATTTTATTTATTTAACACCCATTTCAGAACAATCACTTAAAATTAAAAAGAAACAATATCTTAAACTGTTCCTCCAATTTCATAACAGTACCATTAGTCGCAAAGTGCATGTTTATAGTTAATTACGTAAAGACGCGCGTGTGCATCCTCGGGCGCTGCGCTTGCGCAACCTATGCACTTTCCATTCTCCGATCGCCATCGCGGCGGTAATCGATTCCCCGGATTTGCATAAGTGACGTTCCCACGGTACGAACTGGAGCATTCAGCGCTCAAGGCCGATCCGAATCTAAAACATTTAAAAACTAATGCCACGTAAATTTCAAAGGTCAGCTGTGATGATGAGTTAGGGATGTGAATGCTCAAGGTCACTCTCTGTAAGATTAATTACCTGGTATAATTAAAAGGTCAGTCAGACGCTTAATTTTAATGCGATTTGGAGTGAACGTAATTTGTAAATGTATTGATGGGTTAAATGTGGATCATAAACACATTTAGATGATTGTTGATTTTTAGTAGGAGGTTAATCCTAATTCATCCTATATTTTTATCATCAAATAAAAATTTAATGCTACAAACTATCTAAAAGACTATCACTCAAACGAATGTTTTAAAACATACATTACAGGCATCAACTAGCTAATAAAACAAAGTATTGATCCATGGAACTGTTGCTTAACATCTGTAGCTGATCAATCTTAGCGCCTAATGGCATGTAACGTATCAACCACCGATTGTAGTAATAGCGGGCTGTTATGTATTTTATAAAACAATAAAAATAACAGTAACTCTCGTCTATCGTCACGACTGACCGCCGGGGACCGGCGGGCGCGCGGCGCTGACTCATCACAACAATGCGTTACATCACAGAACGCACATACCTACCTAAATCGACCCAACACACCGAACTAATCTTCTTAAGTAACGGATCTGAAATAGTTATAACAGTTTTATTAGAGAAACAACGCAAAAATAATGTCTACCTACTCATTATAAATTTACTCCAGTTGAAAAAACAGATGAAGATGATAGAAACAATGGTACCAATTACAACGCATTTTAAAACAAATTTAGTTAAGTCAGATATAGTCAGCATGAAATGAAACATTCACCGAAGCAATTAATGTTTTGAGTCGGCAATTCATATAAATGTGTAAAAAAAACTGCATCCATTCAGCATTCGTTTCACAAGTCGATTACAATGTCAGCGTTATAGAGATCTCTGTCATCAATATGTTGCAAGTTACTTTGCCTTGCTAATTTCGGTTTGATACAGATTGTACCAAACAACAGATTGCCCAAACAGTCATCACGAGAGACCGGAAAATCGTACTTGCGACACTTGTGTCATTTCACGCCGCATACGTACACAATGGCGTCCACCGGCTCCGCTTCGATTTCTACGTTTGTTATTGTTTAGTTAACTATATACATATGGTTAATAGAGACGTGCAACATCCAATACAATTATATAAGGCCATCAAAATTTATGTTATGTCATATCATCTTAGGGCCTGAGCAATCCGAAGTGAATCTATGGCATATTTGCATGCAGCACGGATGACCTTTCGCCGAGGATGCTACGGCACCTTGCAGCACGCCTTGCGCAAGCGCTCGCGTGCTATGCCCCCCTCCCCCACGCATGGGAACCTCCTCGTTTAACCTCCACCGGACCCTCTCAACGTTCACCCGGATTATGCTAGTTTACGTGAGGCAATCTCATCTCATTACGCTGGTCTACTTACGGCGTTTTTGCGACGTGTCAGTGCAAGTGTTGATACGTTAAATGGTTTCTGGGAAACGGAGTTGTAGACATTTAGGTTATGCACGGTTGTGTTAGAGCAGACAATAGATAATGTCGTACGCGGCTACCCTAGCGTATCTAAGCTAAAGTGTAGTTATACTACGATACCGTGTGTCAGTCCCAAGCTATTCCAATTAAAGGTAACATTTTCACAGGGATTGTTACAATCCCAATAGTATATTGATTAAATCACCTGCATTATGCTTCCGTGTCCACGAGCCAAGATGATGATCATCCAGGCATAAGAATTCGGTGTCTGAGGACACGAGCAGAACTTTTCCTATAGAACGTTTGTTTTATAAAGTGTAATATGTATAAGTTGCAATAATGATGGTACTGATGATTCTAAAACCAGACAATTTAAATGGATGCATCTCTTCGAAAGACTTAAATATGAAACCGAATGGTATAAAATGCAGCAGACATACTTATCCTCATACTCATACTTATTTATTGGTAACTAGCTGTACCCTGCGCGCGTTGCTACGTCGTACCAACTCAGAAACTTTCGTAGACTCATGCGCAACTCTTTGCTGAAGATCATCACATGTTCAAATGCATAGTTTACCATTCTATAAAGGACATACAGACAAACATTCAATTTGATATATAGAAGATAGATTATATAATATCACATGTCAGTGTTATTATAAAAGACACAAAACACAGTACAAGTATAACACACAGATTCACCTCACGGTAGGTGCATTTTATGACAGGTCAGTGCCCACGGTAACTGGATATGTTATGTAACCCGCCGCTACAGGGATACTCATGTCATCGGCATGTCGGTAGACGCGTCGTATGTCATTATTAATAACGTCCAAACGCGTAAATTGCGTTCATACTTTTCCTAATTAGTTATTTCATTCATTCGTTTAATTGAAACGGACGTTTCCATTGACCATTTAATTTACAGCGCATAATTGTCATTAACTCTTTGGGCAGGAAATGTCTCTTATTATCTAATCCCATTGTAAAAATATAATGTCTGAGAAAGGTCAGGTCTAATGTAGATGTCGGAGATAAGGCGGGTGGTTGCAACACAGTTTTTGTGGGTTCGGAGTGAAACCGCGTGAAATAGCTGTAGCCGTGGAAAAGTCTTCGCTGGCGAATTAGCCGGAAGACGACCGGAGTTACCTTCTCCGGAAACCTGAATTAATATATTTATTACGCAATAAAATGCATCGCGAGCATCGCGCTTCCCGCGCCCCCGGGTCACGGGCTGATGAGGTTACCACAGCTACCAGACATTTCATTTCATTACGAAAACATTCGCATGATATAATCCGTTAACATAATACTATCTTATTTCATTTTGATTCAGTTCAAAGTTTAGATCGGTAACGTGTAATGTGATATTAATAACTTAAGTGCTTAAGATATTTATTTTTATTACAAGTAATGTAATTTTTGCAGGTGAATATTTGTAATGGTGTGTTATATAACATTCAAACTTATCTAAACTGCATTAATTTAGAAGATGCTCGGTAGATACTTTGTATCGCATTTGGTTAGAACAATGGTAATCGGTGTAGCAATGTTCATTCAGCGCTTCAACAATTCGGTCGCCGGGGTGGGGGCACTGCGAAGCTGTAACACTCAATACTCAAGACATTTATTACATCCCACATTTTACAGATGTCGTTGTACAATCATAGCTAAGGTACCTATACTATACAACTTTATGATATGTGGACCCTGTTGGGCACAGCAACAGAGCAGAGAAAACAGAGGAGAGCGCTTAGTTTTATAATATTATAATACGTTATTTAACTACTAACTTTAAATTCAATTGCGCTTTAAATACGGATATTTAATTGCTCGTTAACAGGGCAAACGCATCTCATCGGATTCAAATACTATCAACTCCACAGTTAAGTGACCACCTGTCACCCTAAGACTACATACCTACTTACTTAACGGTGGTTGTGGACCTAAAAAATACTGTAAGTACATAACTCAGTCGTGAATAATATGATACTTATAGTAAATAAATATCAGGGGATAGTATTACACAAATTAACCTAGTTCCAAACTAAGCTTTAGGCTTTTACTATACAATACAATACAATACAATACAAATACTCTTTATTGAACACCAAAAGAAAACAAAACACGGAACAGTACATTTTAACTATAGTTACTAGACAGCGTCAAACTTACTTACTAGGTATACATATAGATAAATCATTTCATTACTTAAATACATAGAAAATATCCAAGACTCAGGAAATAACCACAGTTTTCTCGCAGATATTATGACTTTATGAAATAGGTCCGTACTGTGTTCACATTTGTCTTATATAAAGCAAAGATGTACAGTCAAGGAAACAAAGCAAAGCTTCTTGCTTTGCTTTGTTTCCTAGACCATTTTGGACTACTTATGTCAAAGTGACACTACTTTGTAAATAAAATAATAAAATCAATATTTTTTGTTGACTCTAATAAAGGAAGGTAGGCCCTACCGCCAGTTAGATTGACATAAGTGGGATGGGACCTCGTAAAATGACATCATTATAATTCTTCTATTTATTGTGACATATTCTCTTGTCAGGCCCGGAATGCCAAACAGTACAGAAATAGGAGCCCCGCGTAGCGGGTCTCCGTCCACCTGCTCTCAGCCCGCTTAATTGCCACTATAAGTGGCACCAAATCCTAACTTTAAATGTTTGTATCATTCGCTGCATTATATACCTTCAGGGGGAGCGGAAAGGTTCAACTGCCGCGGACGCATCTTGGGCGCCTACTACGCCGACGCGAAATCCGGCTGCAAGGCGTTCCACGTGTGCGTCCGCGTCGCAGGCGGCGGCATCCGCGACTTCCGGTTCTTCTGCCCTCCCGGCACCCTGTTCCACCAGGAGGCCCAGACCTGCACCGACTGGGGGGACGACGACCCCCTCGCCTGCCCCGCCGACCTCTACGACGGTCAGTTTGATCTCTACAAGATCGGATCCGGTAAGCGCTTCGCTACTAACTACTAACAGAGCTACTTGCAAATGTGAAAGGGATGAGGATTGTTGACAACTTGAACGTGTTTGTAACATTAAATTTTGGGGTTTTGAAGGTCGATCAATGTTAACATCGTCAGTCCCCGCGTACTTGTCCAAGTACAAATTAATGTTAGTAGTTCAGTCCTGACTACTCTCACTTTACCAAATACCAAATATTTAAAATAATTTTATCCTTAATGACATGTTATGGAAGCTAGACATACAGAAAAAACAAGTAAAAGGATCTCACTTTAAAAGTAACAAAAGACTGAAAATTTCCGTCTCACGCTATAGCAATTTTCTTAGCTCAATATACATTTGGTAGTTAAGACTATAATAAGACTATTCATAAAATACAGGACTTACTCGTACGAGGTTAAGGTTGATTGAAAGTCTATACTTTGTAGATCGATATTATATTTTGTTACTGGGTGCTACATAATGTGACTTTGCTGATAAGTGATAACTAAACCATGTCTGTATCTAATAAACGATATAGATAGCTCTAACATATTTTTGCATTAAGCATAAAAAGTTGCAATCATCCCTTTATAAATTGAATAGAAATGTATAAAACGTTTGGAATGCTTTTATTTATGGCTTTGTAAATAGCTTCATTTGAGTTTTTATATTTAGGCCCGATGTTTCCTATCCCCGGGTAAAAGAGAATCTGTCAGTAATGCGCGGTGTTTATTCTCTTATTTACTGTCAAATGAAAGAAAACAATATAGCAAAAAAAATAACTGTTAGATACCATAACTTGGAGGTGAATCAGACCGTACCTAGTCGAGTCATAAGTTATGTTACTGGGATCTATTACGATAAAAAATTAAATAAAGGAGTTTTTCATAAACCTGTATATTATTCAAAACTTTGATTTACATAAAATAAAAATAATGTGTTCTAAACTATTGCAATTATTTGATGTACGAGCTTGAAGTATTCCCATTTTGGGCTCGAAATCATACTTCAAATCACGCACAACGATGACCCCGATAACGGCCACAAGTTTTGTAAAAGTTCTAGTAGAGAGTTCAAATTGCATGACATATTGAACAGACTTTTAGCTTTAAATTCTGATACAAATGTATTCCAAGTAACTAAAGATCCGCTTGTACATCTTGATGTCTCATTAAATCGTCTTTACGATTTCATATGATTTTGCAGAAATACCAAAACACACCAAATCTCTTGCTTCATAAGTTGGAATGAAGTCATGTTGAGAAATAATTTTGGTTTGAAAACTTACACAGAGATAGGAAGTTTTATAATATTAAGTATACAAGAAAAGTTTATTGGTAAACAAAGACTAACTTTTGAGCGTTTTGAAATTGAAAGAAAGTCACGAGTAAGTAATTTTGTCGATGCCGGCTGTGAATGTTAAAAGATCGTGTCGGAAATTGTGGCAACTAACAAGAATTATTATTTGTTCTTCAAAATGTACGTTAATTAAGTCTTTAAGTTTTATACATATTGAAATTAAAAAATAAACATTAATTAGTTTTATTTGACTCAACCTTAGGAACAGAACTATGACCCGACTAGGTATATTATATTTCGGTTACGAGATGTACGTTGTCAGCAATCCAATTGTTACTACTTGAAAGTGTTAAGTACATAAAAGTACAATATAAATATTTGCACCGGGGTGTTGTTCAATAACAATCAGTAGATCATCAGTTGCAAGTGATGCTTTTCTAGCAACTAAATTATACAAATTGGTAAGAAGTTTGTATTTATATGTATGATATGATAATTATTCGGAGTCATTAGTATTATTAATTAGGAACATTCAATCGACCTTGCGGCTGGTCTACATATTGAACACATAATAAATAGAGATGAGGCAATGCGAACTCATTAATAAGATGTAAGTTGTAAATAAATACGGAATCGATTTAATTGCATAAATACTAGTTCTGCCGAGTCAGTGGAGCGAAACATTGTTTTTTATTACTTTAAAGTTGTTAATAATTCATAAGATCGTTTTTATAATTCATTTATTAAGTTCTAATAGGTACCTACGAGTAATTTCCTGCAAAGCAGACGTTTGTATACTTAATTGAGACGCGATGGAAATGGCCGGGGTTGCATCACGGCGCCTCAAAGGTTAACGCGAACTCGCACCGCGTTAACGTCGTATTTGGTAACGGATTGCAAAAAACTAAGCTTCAGCCGGACGCTTGCATTGTGTTACTTATGGTGTGCTTACAATGAAAGCACGGTTTACTATCAATAATGCTTAAATAATTATTAGATGAGTACTTAAAGTACTTCGATGCAGATTTGCCTTAAGTTACTACCTTTAGCGGTGCAGTTACAATTTGCCTAAAAAGCTTGTACCTTAGATCTATTTATTTAACATGGCCTACACAATATCGCAAATATTTTGCTACGACCTAGTACCTCCTATTTTCTTGGCCACAAAGACGGCCGTGTTTAAAAAAATCAATTCGTTAAAAGCAGGCAATGTGGAATAGATGCGCAGATTGAAGTTATTCAAAATAATACGCTTCCGGCGCGGTGTTTATTAACAATAGTCAATAACAAATAAAAACCAAAAAAATGTTGTGGTTTCACAGGATTTGACACCAAGAAGTTGTCGACTCCTGGTGCCCGCGAAGAAGAAGCGGAATTCGGCTTGCAGCGCGCCGAGACCGGCGACCGGCGGCTCGCGCAGAGCAGCGGAGCACCCGCCTCAGACCTCCGCGCGGCGCACTCCTCGGACTTCTTCAGCGGCCAACGCGACCGCGGCCGCGACGACGCCGCCCAGCCCAACACGGCCGCGCCCCGCGCGCCGCCCGCCCCCTCCGCGGCCCCGCAGCGCATCTCCTTCAGGAGACCCACCAGCCCCCGCACCACCCCCACCACACATTACACGGACTCACCCCCGCCTCCCCCACATAAACAACAAAACGCTGTTCAGTATGAACCGAAAAGAAAACTCGTACGAAAACGGCCATACTACTCTTCCACCCCGGCTCCCACGCCCTCTGCAACGAATACTCCTCAACAGCAGTACACCGAACCTCAACAGCAAAACTTTGAACGTCGTGTTCAACAAAACAAACCGAGTCCCACCACCTTTGCACCGGCTACCGTCCCTCCTCAATATAAAGAAGAGTACGTCGAAGTCAGCCGCGTGACTCCTAAACAGAACAGATACTTCTCAAATAACCCCTCTCCGGCTCCATTCTCGCAGTCCACTCCATATTATAATAATAAAAAAGAAAGCAAAGGTCTTGTTGAGTTATACAACTATAATGCACAATCTACCCCGGGAATTAAAGTTCAAAACGATAATAGACCGTTTAAAGTAAAGAACAGCTATAGCGTTGCGACTGATGTTCCCGAGGAGCAAGATTTTGTGCGAACCAATGTGAACAACTACAATGGCCGAGGTACGGCTGCTACAGCTGAATACAACACTGGCGCCTCCCGGGGCTTCAGCGCGAGCACACCGGCCTTCAGAAGCTATAACAGTTTCTCCTATGAGCCCGAAAAGAACAACTTTGTCCAACAATCCAACACCAAACAAAATTCATTCAACAGCCCACCGACAACACCTACTACAATCCACACGACCACCCGCGCGCACCCCTCGTACAACCTGAACACCGTGGCATATAACACCAACAACGGTTTCAACCTCCAATCAGCGAATTTCCCCGACAACGAGGAAGACGACGGCCAGTACCGCCTGCCCGACGGTGAGGACGACGGCCAATACAGACCCGAGCAGTATGAGCGCGAACTCCTCTCCGGAGCTCACTCGCTAAACATAGCCGCGAGCGGGAACAGGTTACCGGAAGATCAAAGACAAAAAGGAAAAACGCAGAAACCGCCAAAGCCTACAGCTCAGACGGCAGCTCCGAGGCCGTTCCGACCGGCTCCCACGACGACGACGACCGC